>BROG01001205.1:0-98215 GCA_030159075.1 Atrina japonica
AAAGGACCATTTTCTCTATAAAGTTTGACAATTATCTAGTTCAGACTTTTAAAATATTTAACACCACCATAACCTATTTCATATTCCATAAATCTTCAGCATTATATTTCTTAATTTCAATAAAAATTCTGGTGTTATAAAAGGTGTACAGTGAAAACGGACCAAGTCCAAAATCACAAAACACGGTCCAACTTTTACCTTTCTATTTAAAGATGGTGTCATTTTACAAATACATTTTCAAGAATTTTAACCATTATTACTAAATGGAGAATAAGTGTATATGAAGACTTAGTTCGCTAAATTTTAAGTGTGTCTTTGTCATTGATATGGGCCCTAAGGTCACCAGTACAAAAGCATTTTTATGTTCTCTGTCCTAGATATTGGGTTCAAGTCATAAGTACATAGGCTTTTTATGTCCCCAAACATTTTGTGTTTGATCTTTCCGTGACTAATTTGTCCGCACGTTTCCTCTGGAACTACTGGATTCTAATGAAACTTGAGAGTTTTTGGTTTGCATATGTGCATTTTGTATGTGACGTCATTCAAAATGCGGTCTTTGACAAAATAAGGCCTCTAATTGGTCGAAATTTGTCCTCATGTTTTCACTGACGGATTCTAATGAAACTTCATATGATTATAGGTTTGAATGCGCTAATGTGCACTATATATGACGTCATAAAAATGGTGCCTATGGTAAACCGAGGCTTCTAATTGGTCGAAACTAATCCACACGTTTCCTCTGAAACTATTTGCATGATTGTAATGAAACTTCATATGATTATAGGTTTGGTTGTGCAGACGTGCACTATGTATGCGATGACGTAAAATGGTGTCTGTGGCCTACCGAGGCTTCTGATTGGTCGAAATTTCAACATTTTCTTATTTTAATGAAATTTGGAACTTATCAGTATCAAAGGACTGCAATTTCAATGACGTTGTCGTCTATGGCAAACCGAAACTTCTGATTGATTGAAATTTCAACATTGTCTGATTTTAATGAAATTTGGAATATAAAGGTATCAAGGGATTGCGATTTTAATCGTATGAGTTCCTGATACTGTTCATGGCAAACCGATGCTCCTGATTGGTCAAAATTCAACATTGTCTGAATTAATGAGATTTGGAAGTTATAGGTATCAATGGATTGCTATTTCAAGCGTATGGGTTTCGTTGTCATCTATAGCAAACCGATGCTTCTGATTAGTAAAAATTTCAACATTGTCTTATCTTGATGACATTTGGAATTTACAGGTATTAATGGATTGCAATTTCAAATTTCAAATGTATGGGTTTCGTTGTCGTCTTTGGCAAACCGATACTTTTGATTGGTCAAAATTTCAACATTGTCTGATGTTTATGAAATTCATAGTTAATTCATAGTTAACAAGCTATTGGAATTTTAGCCGTATGGCTCAGGGTGACCTATTGCGATCTTGTTTTGTTTGTCGTTGTCAGTCGTCCGTTGTTAACTTTTAGACATTTTCAACATCTTCTCAAGTACCAATCGGCCTCAACCAAATTTGGCATATAGCACCTTCCATGTGAAGCCGCATTAAGTTTGCGAATGAAAAAATTGTCGAGTCGACATATGAGTTATATCCCCTTTTTGTGGATTTTTCATATTTTTGGATGTTTTTGACATTATCTTGAATAGAATAATAGCTAGAGTAAAAGTGAACAAAGAAAAATGTTCAGCATGCGAAGATTTAAAAAAAGCAATAGGCCCGAAATTGTCATATCTCCCTTTATGAGAGTTATGTCCCGTTTGAAGTGGATTTCTCATCTTTTTGGATGCTTTTTTATAAAGAATAAGTGAATGAAGCAAAAATTATCAACACGCAAAGATCGACAAAAAAGTCAACAGGGGACGAAAGTGTCAGATCACCCCTTATGGGAGTTATTTCACCTTTCAAGTATGTTTTTCATGTTTTGAGGTGTTTTTTGACATTATCTTGAAAAGTATAACAGCTAGAGGAAAAGTGAATGAAGCAAAAAATTTTCAACACGCAAAGATCTACAAAAACTTCAATAGGCCCAAAATAGTCAGGTCACTCCTTATGGGAGTTACTTCCCCTTTTAAGTGAATTGTTCGTGTGTTTTTGGATGTTTTTGACATTATCTTGAAAAGTATCATAGCTAGAGCAAAAGTGAAAGAAACAAAAATGTTCAGCATGCAAACATCTACAAAAGAGTCAATAGGGACGAAATTGCGGGGTCGATCCTTATGGAAGTTATTTCCTTTTTGTACATTTCTGGTGTTTTGGAAAGTTTTGCCTTATTATATTGTAAAGTACAATAGATAGAGAGAAGGTGAAAGAAGCAAAATATTCACCAAGCAAAGATCCACAAAAAAGTCAAAAGGGCCGAACTTTTTAAGTTGCCCCATTAAGTGGATTATTCATGTTTTGGACTGTATTTGACATCTTGAAAAGTATAATAGCAAGAGTAAAAGTGAAAGAAGCAGAAATGTTCAGCACACAAAGATCTACAAAAGTTCACAGGCAGTTATTGTCATGTCAATGCTTATGGGAGCTGATTATGTTGTGCTCAGGTGACCGTCAAGGCCCATCGGGCCTAACATGACGAACAATTGCAGATTGTATGTAATAAATTCTGGTTGATATCACCACGACTTCTTAACCGCTTGGGGGACATCATGTAACAGTACCCGGAAACAATTAGCCTTTGTTGTCTCTGTCATTAGTATGAGCCTTCAGGTCCATGTAAGTTTTGGTATTTATACTCCTACTTCATAATGTTTCAGAAACAATCATGAAATTGTAAAGCCTAGAAAATATATACCTTTTATGATAATAAAATTACTTTTGATACGCGCTGGGACAGGAGGAACATCAAATCACTGTCTTCCATTGGGTTTTTTCCTTCTTCTTCTTCTTCCGAAAATTTAAATATCTAGTGATTGGCTATCAGGATACTTATTAAGTCAAACACCACTCTGATTCTACACATAAATATACTGAAGTTGATATTAAAAACATGCTGGAATTTCTTATAGACAATATATTTGTAATGTTCGGAGACGTGGTCTTTCAACAAACTGTCTGCATTCCTATGGGAACCAATTGTGCTCCTTTATTGGCCGACCTGTTCCTTTATTCATACGAAGCAGTCTTCATTCAGAAACTGCTGAATCAAAAGAAGAAAAAGTTAGCGGTGTCCTTTAATTTGACATTTAGATATATCGACGATGTTTTGTCAATTAATAATGACAATTTTCATACATATGTCAATGCGATATATCCCAGCGAACTAGAAATTAAAGATACAACAGAATCAAGCACACATGCTTCATACTTAGACATTTTACTTAATATAAACACAGACGGGAAATTAGCAACGAAGCTATACGATAAACGCGACGATTTCGGCTTTCCTATCGTAAATTTTCCACATTTAAGTAGTGATATCCCTCAATCACCCGCATATGGAGTTTATATTTCACAAGTGATCCGATATGCCAGGGCATGCACAACATATGAAGATTTCATATACAGAGGTAAACTACTCACTGACAAATTATTGACACAGGGATATCGAAAACCGCGTTTAATGTCAACGTTCCGCAAGTTTTACGGTCGGTATAATAGTCTTGTTTGCGACTACTCTGTTTCACTAAGTGAAATGTTGAGTTGCCTTTTCGTTGGCGGTTGTTGTTGAGACGTCTGTACCAATTGTGACGAGGATACACTCCTCACGTGTTTCATTGGACTTGACTGTGGACTCACGGCGGGTGTGACCGGTCGACAGGGGATGCTTACTCCTCCATGGCACCTGATCCCACCTCTCTTCCAGAGGTCCGTGTTTGTCCATTTTTACCGGATTGTATCTATGTCCTGGACATTCTATTGATTTATGCTTTGGTATCTGAGGTTTTTATATTAGTCTCCTTTTATTTATGAACTAATCTGGTGTGTGATTTAAAACAATGAAATTTGACAAGCCATTTAAACGAATCTACGGGAGTTACTTGCACATCATCCATATTTCCATTTTTAGGAGTAATAGTAACCGTAGTATCATTTTCCTCAATTATGATTTTGTCACATCTTGCAGCAACTGACACTGTATCACTGTATTTTACATTTCGATGACTTGAGTAACAAAACGAAAAACACGTCTCTCCAATTCTGGTTCACTTGTCTATACCTAGACAAAAAAACAATTCATATGATATTTTATAATCTTTAGATAATCATGAAATATCTTAAATATCAAGAGTGGGTTTCTTCGTTTTACTACAAAAACTAAAAAATAGTTCTGAGCTGCTACAGAAATCTTAATACAGAAATTTTAAACTTCGGGTAGTTCCTGGCTGGTATAGACATTTTGATACAGAAATTAAAAACTAAGAGTAGTTCTGAGCTGCTACAGAAATATTGATACAGAAACTAAATAGTTATTAGGTGGTATAGAAATTTTGAAATAACATTTTGTTCGCACACATTGTTTCATAATCCTATTTATTTTTAGGATGCTACACAACAGATTTTGATAATCCATGGTTTCGAGGATTTAGCCTTGATTATCTAATCAAAGAAGAACAACAATTAATCGGGAGGCGTTGGTTGATAGACATTTTGCAAACATCTATGGAGAAATCCAAAAGTGGTGTATTACTAACTGGTGATATGGGATATGGTAAGAGCGCACTTGTTTCCCACATTGCTTGTCTGAATCCAAATAAGGACAGTGAATCTGGAATACATATCAGAAGGAGATTGGCAGCGGTTTATATATGCAAATATGATATAGCGACAACAACCAAACCAAATGAGTTCGTAAAAAGTACCATAGGACAATTTGTTAGGACGTTGGAAGAATTTGGTAATGCTTTTGAAGGTAGCTCTAATATTGATTATTATTTTAAAGATGACAAATGTTCTGAAGACCCATTTGGGTGTTTTGAATATGGAATTATTCAACCACTTAAAAAAATAAAGGAACCCGGTGAAGTTAAGTACATTGTGATAGATGCTTTGGATGAATGCTTAAGTCACAATGTCGAGACAAATATTGTTTCTTTACTTGCTCAAAAACTTACACTTTTGCCAAAATTCGTTAAATTGCTCATGACAAGTAGGAATGTTTCATCTGTAGTGTCCAGATTCCCTATATTGAAAGTGATAGATACAAGCAATTATAAAAGACGGAACCAAGAAGACGCAATGGAATACTTGTCTCGGTCATTAGAACGGTCATTACAGGAAAAGCTGGAGAAAACATTGTATACTGATGCAGCTCGGATAAAAGATAAGATATTGAAAGTTACTAATGGGAATATACTTCATATCAAACATGCTGTGAACTATTGGAGACATATGAACAAATTTTCACTAACAGATGTCCCCGATACATTAGAACAACTTTATACAAATGATTTAGACAGAGTATTCGGTTATCCGGAAAACAAATTTGAGAGTGTTCGGTGCCTCTTCGAGATTTTGTCTGCTACAATTACCGAAATCACCGAAATGAAACTAATAGAAATAGCTCGGGTTTCTTGCAATACAAATATTGATACTATGAATTTATTTATTGGTAATGAGCTTAGGTATTTTGTCAGAAGAACTTCAGACAAAATTAGTTTTGCTCATAAGACAATTTCAGATCACTTGACGAATCCAAGTCGAAGGAATCAGAAGTATTATATCGCAAAGTCAAATGGTCATAAAATACTGGCTAGATATATGATGCAGAACAGTAGTCTAGAAAATGATTTCATAGACATCGTTACACATGTAACTAATGTCGACGATACTGAACTCAGATCACAATTCTTAAACTTCAGTAAAGGATACCATGCATCGAGCACAGGAGAAAATATTTTACATGCGGCGTCCAGAAGACTTAATTCTTATGAGGGTATGAGTCTCCTTTTAAATGTGACAAATATCACTAACATTAATGAACAAAATAAAGCCAATGTAACACCGGTGTTTCTGGCCGCAGCAATGGGTCACCACAATACTCTAAGATGCTTATTAGATAGAGGTGCTGACCCTGACTTTGTCAGACAGAGTCAAGGTTATTCAGTTGTCAGGGAGGTCACTTTTTGTAAGACTGTCGCACATTGGGGCTACAACCTTTTGGAAACAGCATCTCAATATGGCCACAAAGAAGTGGTAGATATATTGTTGTCTATATCAAGTAAATATCTATATCACAAAAATGACCTAGGACTTAATGCTTTCCACCTTGCTGCCGAGAATGGACATTTGTCCATAATGACTAAAATACTTCAACTGAATGCCTCCTTAGCTGACGGTCACTCATTATATTTGGCAGCAAGAAATGGACATGTTCATGCAGTGAAATTGATTTTACAGTACAATGTAACAGATACTTGTCTCAAATGTGATGGGTGTTTTCCTGGATTTCTGAATACGTGGGGCGCGCCCAAAGCAGACCCTCCACCAATTTAATAAATGATATACGGTATTCATACTTCCTACGCGAAGACTCTCGGATGATTTACTGTCAAAGTGCCTTAGAGATAGCTGTGCAAAACGGACATTTAAGTGTTGTCGCTCAGTTATTAAATCAGTCTACTAACGCACTTCATTGTCGAGAAGCAGGCGGAAGAACACCCATATTTACTGCTGTAAAATATGGTCATTTGGATATATTTTCGTATCTGTTAGAACACGGCGCACAATTGAATGGTACGTGTATGAACAAACAAATCATATCGAGCCAAAATATTCATCTTCTGAGTGAAATTGAAATGATTGAATATAAGTCGAATGAATGTATTGACAACGCAACATTAATCCATTTATTTGCGTTATACAACCGTATAGGAATTTTGAGATTTGTTATAAAGTATGGATATACTGACTGGAATCTGACGGATTCGCTGGGATGTACCCCCTTACACTATGCTGTATGTCACAATAGTTTAACTTTTACCGAATATTTCTTGAAATTTGGATTAGATCCTCTTGCGAAATCGCATAACGGTTCTACACCATTACACACATCTGCACTTTGCAGATCTGAAAGTTCATTTATGGCGCTTATAAAGTATTTAAAACTTAAAACTAAATCAAACATAACCGATCACCAAGGACGAAGCATACTCCATCACCTCGTTTCTGGCTTGAAAGCAAATGATGCACCTTCAGACACATTCCAGCAAGGTAATATTTTAGAAATATTTATGTCTATACAAGATGTCTTCAGTTATGAATATTTGCTGATTTTAGACAAGCAAAGAAAAAGTTTTCTTCACATTGCATCTCAAAACGGTCATTTTAAGATAATAGAAGCAACATTGAAAAAAATACCAAATCAATTTCTAAAAATAATTTTCTTAGCAGATGAAGAGAATAAGACAGCCTTGGATTATGCCTTCGAAAGCATGCCGTCGTATGTAAATGCTTTAATCATTCCAAAAGAATGTAATTTGCTTGACCTTTTTTCAAATACATGCGCTTTGGATTATAATCATTTACTTCAGCCACATGAGTACTGCATATGGATTTTAATTCAACATACTTATAGACAATTGTCGCTAAAAAATACAAAAAACTATGTTATAGAAAGTGTCAAAAAAGGTCGAATCTTCCCAATGCTCATCCTGAGACGTTACCTATGCAATATATATACCGAAACATTAATGAGCTCGGGAAAAGAACTAATGGATACATATCTGGACAGTGCACTTAACCCGTACATACTAGAATTGATTTATCCGTATATATTACCTTATGTTTTTGATATATGTATAAGAAATTCATCTTATCATATACTGCACAAATTACTGATGAATTCGGACAACCGATATTGGTTTCTGTCGCCGGTACATAGTAATCTATTAACGTCAATTCTAGATAAAATATCAACAAAACACATAAACAATTGTTTTGATCCTGAAGGATTTAACCTTTTACACCGCGCTGTGATGGGAGGACATAAGGCCTTTGTCCAGTATTTATTAAAAAGAGGAGTATCCATTAGAAAGTTATCGAAATCAGGAAAGGATGTACTATCACTTCTTATTCTCCATTCACAATATTATCCGTACAATAACAATGAACATAGTTACAAAAACCACATATTTGTTCATGGAAAAAATGAAATCACGATCATTCCTAACTTGGAAAACGAGACAAGTAACTTCAATAAAACAGCTGAACTCCTATTAGAGCAGTTTAACAGGTCTTCATTACCCAAATCATTGGTATTTTGTAGTCATGATAAAACGACTCTTAGTCCCATACATATAATAGCAGCGAAGGGTCTTACAAGCTTTCTGCAGTTTGTTAACTCTTTTTCTAATATAAATGACAGGAAAGCTATAATTTTGTGTAGAAATATTCATGGATTTACTCCTATGTATTTTGCGAAATTATTTAACAATGCTGATACTGTTAACTTGTTGAGACAAATGGGGGCCACAACAGAACTTCCAGATAAAACAGCAGAAGCACATTTAATCTTCAAACTTATAATGAACTTCCCAACATTTTATGTAAATGACAAATGGATACTTAAAAAGTGTTTTTTCCTATATCTACCATACAATAAATTGTTTACCGCTTTGAGACGACCATACAGGATTTCTAATTGCTACATTAGAGTCTGGGGGTTAATTAACAAAAGTTTTATTCATAAAGAAGAATTATTAAATCTGAAAAAAGGTTTAATGACAACACAAAACTCGATAATAGACTTCGAAATGTTTATTTATAAGAAATGCTGGATTGGACAAATAGTGCCATTTTGCGATGAAGAATACCGCATTTTGTGCCGTGATGCTATGACTAATGTTACACTGATGTACAAAAAACAAAAAAGTGGGTTAAATAGCGCTATTTCTTTGTTTTATAATATATCTAGGATTTTCAATAACTTAAAGCAAGTGGAAGGTAAAAAAAGATTCTTTGCCAGTGTGAATCCACAGACATTTAAATTTCTATGGTCACGTATCCAACAGCATAGTCCGTATGGTTTCGCAAAATTAGTTTACAGTGAATTCGGATACCTAAATATTTTAAAACAGAAAGAATTATTTTTTTCCCATAGTAACTTAACTGATCATAGTTTAATATCAGTATTAGATACCTGGGTTAAAACATCAGATTTTGCCTTTGGATAATCATATATATATATAATTTCAGAAACAATTTGAATATTATTGCAAATACATTGAACTGAAACTCTATTAATAATCAGTCATTTTATGAGAATTAATCATCACCTGTCTATATGTGAAATATGAATTTGTTGGCACGATACACAGAAACATAAGTAAAGCTAATTACTGTGCACATGTTAATTTGTTGGCACGTTATACAGAAACATAAGTAAAGCTAGTTACTGTATACAGGGTTAATTTGTTGGCACGATACACAGAACCATTAGTAAAGCTAATTACTGTATAGAGGGTTAATTTGTTGGCACGTTATACAGAAACATAAGTAAAGCTAGTTACTGTATACAGGGTTAATTTGTTGGCACGTTATACAGAAACATAAGTAAAGCTAGTTACTGTATACAGGGTTAATTTGTTGGCACGATACACAGAACCATAAGTAAAGCTAATTACTGTATAGAGGGTTAATTTGTTGGCACGATATAAAGAACCATAAGTAAAAACTAATTACTGTATAGAGGGTTAATTTGTTGGCACGTTATACAGAAACATAAGTAAAGCTAGTTACTGTATACAGGGTTAATTTTTTGGCACGATACACAGAACCATAAGTAAAGCTAATTACTGTATACAGGGTTAATTTGTTGGCACGTTACATAAACAGAAACATAAGTAAAGCTAATTACTGTATAGCAGGTTAATTTGTTGGCACGTTATACAGAAACATAAGTAAAAGCTAATTACTGTATACAGGGTTGATTTGTTGGCACGATACACAGAACCATAAGTAAAGCTAATTACTGTATAGAGGGTTAATTTGTTGGCACGATACACAGAACCATAAGTAAAGCTAATTACTGTATAGAGGGTTAATTTGTTGGCACGATATAAAGAACCATAAGTAAAAGCTAATTAATGTATACAGGGTTAATTTCGCCTGTGTTATTTTCGCTCTACTACAGTTGCAAACGGTTTCGCGGACCGTTTTAAATTCGCCCAGAGGCGTTACAATTCAGATTTACGATATGACTAATGTATTGCAACGTTTTATATAAAACATCTCAGATACCAAAGCATAGATCTTTAGTATGTTTAGGACACAGATGTATATCCGGCAAAAATGGACAAACACAGACCACTGGAAACCAAGAGATGGGGTCAGGTGCCATGGAGGAGTAGGCATCCCTTGTCAACCGGTCATACCCGCCGTAAGTCCAAAGTTAAGTCCAAATGAAATATGTGAGGAATGAATCCTCGTCACAATTGGTACAGACGTCTCAACAACCGCCAGTGAAAAGACAACTCAACATTTCACCCAGTGAAACAGAGTTATTGCAAACAAAACTATTATACCGAACGTACAATTTGCGGAATGTTGACATCAAACGCCGTTTTCGATATCCCCGTGTCAATAATTCGTCAGTGAGTAGTTTACATCTGTATATGAAATGTTCATATGTTGAACACGTCCTGGCATATCGGATCATTTGTGAAATATAAACTCCATACACGGGTGACTGTGGGATGTTACTAATTAAATAAAAATAATTTACGATGGGAAAAGCGAAATCGTCGTGTTTCTCGTATAGCTTAGTTGCCAATTTCCCGTCTGTGTCTATAGTAAGTAAAATGTCTACTTGTTTCTGTCTACTTTATGCATGGTCACATTATTTTTTTAACAATTTTGTGTGTTGTTTAAAATGAAGTATATAATAGATACACTCTGTAACTATTAAAGCATATGAGTTAAGCAGTTTTGAATTCGCCGACAGATTATAAGGACTAAAGGACGAAAATAAAACGGGGGCGAAAATTTGTCTGTATACAGTATTTGTGAGATCTACAAATGTAATATTACATATATTTTGGATCTAGCTTCATAATAGCAATAATTAACATTGTACATATAGTTTTGTAATTTTTAATATGTTTAAATACAGAATAAGTATTTGTATTAATTCATCAAAACTGAAGACTTTGTGTAGTTATTTGTTATCAATTATGTTGTTTCATAAAAGGCGTCGGCAATTCTAAAATAATTCTAAATTTGAACTTATACTGTTTTACCTGATGTGCAATAATTGTATTTAAATATTTTTTCCATCCAGTAAGTGTGGTGCTCAAATTACAGACTGTATTTAAAGTCCTTGTATTTGTTTATTTATTAATCATTAGAGAACTTTTTAATTTGTACAAAAATTCATTACTCAGTATTCAATAAACTGTTTTATCTTGCAGCCATGTCTTTCAGAGTTTCATTACATCTTGTCGAAAGTATTTTATATTTTAGTAATATTATATTATTCTATAAGATATATATATATATATATATATATATATATATATATATATATATATATATATGTGTGTGTGTGTGTGTGTGTGTGTGTGTGTGTGTGTGTGTGTGTGTGTGTGTGTGTGTGTGTGTGTGTGTGTGTGTGTGTGTGTAAAGCACTAAAATGACTATCGACAAGGACAAAAAATATTGTTTGATAAACAAGATTGTTACAATCAAGTTTGGTATGAAGCAAAAGTTCACTTTAATGTTTCAAAAATGGTACAAACACAAAGAAATAACGACTCTGTACAAATAATAGATGGCTCAATCCTGCTAACCATGATCATGTTTACATTACTTATATATAAAAACCTCAGATACCAAAGTGTAAATCAATAGAATGTCCAGGACATAGATACAAATCCGATAAAAAATGGACAAACACGGACCTCTGGAAACCAAGAGGTGGGATCAGGTGCCATGGAGGAGTAAGCATCCCCTGTCGACCGGTCAATATGGAAGGTTTATCTTTATAGCACAATGCTGCTAAAATATGCATTAAGTATTCTGAGAAATAAATTGTGCATTACTTAACATATTTTGTTTATCCATCTTCCAAATTTATTGCACATGTGTCATGAATCTCGGCATTCACCCTATCTCTGATTTCTTATTTCATTTATTTGTGTGTGTGTGTGTGTGTGGACGGTTGAGTGTTAATGCCTTTGAAGAAATCAGAGGTTTAAAAAAAATACACGTGCATGCTTTATCATTCATACTAATTTTTTAAAGAACTCACTCGCTCTCTAAATTCTTGTCTACTTATCCCAACTGTCAATATCCGCCACAGGCTAAAGAAGCTATACGTAAAATACATCTGTTAGAATAGCCAAACGTTCAATATTCTATAAATAATTCTACTTTTGATGTTAAATCGGATGATAGAAGCATGGGGATAATTCAAAAACTTATTATCTTTTATATGGAAATGAACAAGTAATCAGGCTATTTAAGATCTAAAATGTAGCAGTACCATTAGTTAATTCAATTTGGATGAAATATTATTCTATTTTGAAATATATTTCTATGTAAAGTGTTGTTGTACAAATATGTATACATAATCTGATTATCTTCAATATATGAAGAATTGATACACAGGTCTTGTCTTCGATTCAGAAGGGAAAATGGATTTTTAATTTTCTTTGTCATTGATTTTTTAGCCTTCAGGCGTGAACGAAACAGGGCATTCTCATTGTCTTTGTTATTCATTTTGGCCTTCAAGTCAGAAGGGAAAAAGGGATTCTCATGGTCTTGTCATTCATTTTAGTCTTCAGGTCAGAAGGGATAAGGTGGTTCTCATTGTCTTTGTCATTCATTTTGGCCTTCAGGTCTTACGTACAAATGGAATGTTCATTGGTATGTTATCGGTTTCCTTTTGCAAAGCTACATTAGGATGAAATGTAGACAGTACGGCCTTTTTGGTCTCAGAGTTAAATAAAATGCTGAATATATATATATATATATATATTAAAGTTACGACAGAATCAGCACACACGCTTCATACTTAGACTATTTACTTACTACAGACACTGACGGGACTTTAAAATTGTGACGAGGATTCGTTCCTCGCGTATTTCATTTGGATTTGGCTGTGGACTGACGGCGGGTATAACCGTTCGACAGGATATGCTTACTCCTCCGTGGTACCAGATCCCACCTCTTGGTTTCCAGAGGTCCGTATTTGTCCATTTCTACCATATTTGTATCTGTATCCTAGACATCCTAAAGATTTATACTTTGGTGTCTGAATTTTTTTATACTTGTTGTATAACTACTGATAAGTCTTGCAAATCTTTAGTAAGTAGCTCTTACCGTACGTTCCTCAGGCAGAAGTTAAGAAAAACACCTTAAATATACTATAACACAACAACGTTCAATGAAATAACTCAGTTTTTAATATTTTAATTTATAACAATTAAACTGTTCTGCTGCACATATTAAGTTCCTATAAAGTTAACGTCAAGTCCCTAGGACACAAGTACAGTAGTACAGGGGAAGTGATGTATAACAGTTCGTGTCGTATAGTGGTCTCTTTTTTCCAGTCCGACTTAGCAATATATACACCATCATCCTCCTCGGGGCATTGACCATATCACGAACAGCTGACTAGGGTACAAAGCCTTATCACGAACAGCTTGATTTGGGTATAAGTTTCTTGACACTCATCCATCACATACGTAATAGGCGAGGGGTTGATGACAGATCAGTGTGGACATACAGGGATTATTATGCCCTGTTCTCACATTTCCTTATCATAAACAACAACAAGTAAATATTTATACAAAATAAATATAGAAAACCTTCACCTGTAAAATACGAAGAAAATAGTTAGTTAATGTGTATATTACATAACATAGTTTTTATAACTCCTAATTGTGTTACACGTCTCCCTTGCAGAAGATGAATTAGTTTAATTCATATAGTTCCAATCACAAATATTGGTAACACAACCTAAAACGGTATAAATAAATCCTTCCTTAAGATATTTGTTTGTTTTAACAAATTGCAGTCGGATAATCCGTTCGCACGATATTGAGGAATATAATATAAATAAAAACCACTATGTACACTTTGATCCATTAATATGAACAGATAATTATTTATATTTGTTTTTATCAATATAAGGTACATCCTTAATATTCGTTACTTCAGACCTTAATCCTCCCTTGAATAATTTTAATGTCCAATATTCACGATCCTCGGCTCTTTTTAAAGAGGGATCGACTTACAAATAAGTTAATTCATACTGTGGGGCTATGTTTAGTACTGGGTGGTACTGCATCCGCTCTAATGTTTGGATACAGTTTCGTAACAGTGTCCACGGAGTTCAACGGTGTAAACAGTTGCCAGCAATGGTGCAGAAGCTTTGGTATCTCTGCTAGTGTTACTTTCGCTAGACGAATTAATCACCACCATTGGAAACTGTCCTTCTCCTCTATATGCTTTCTTATTTCTCTGGTAAAATCTACCAGACAAACGCCTTTTACATTGACAATAGATAAAAGTTATAATCCCTAGGATTAAAGCGATACTTAATGCTAAAATTGCATAAACCCAATTTGGCCATTCCCCAAATGGAGATAATTGACTAACTGAATTAATACTTGTTATTAATACCTGTCCATAGGTACTGTCTCAAGGTCTTGTAATTTAGCAGGGATTTGTATATCAGATAAATTTCTTATCTTTGAGTGTATAGGTTCCCAAAGTTAAGCTCGAGGACACGTTGTATGAATCCATAAAAGTTTGCAAGGTATTGGTTATATTATATTTACTCTCTTGATGATAGTGGGGAGGTAATGTTAACTGACTCGTTACTGCAGAACAAGCCTCTTCTAAGGCAACAATTTGCAAAGGAGGTCTAACAATAAAATCAGAGGTCACTGTAGTGTGACCTTTTTTCACACACTTTCACAAATGGCAGTTTTGTTTAAGTAGATACAATCCAATGTCCATTGGTAAGATATTTGGCGATAGGTAGTATTGTTTTCAATTTAACATTCACTTTACAGTATTTTGTATTCCCCGTGTGTTTTGTAAGAATAATGCAATCACGCATAATTTAGATACACTTGTCTTATAAATCGGGCTTCTAGTGAAGCAAAATCCTTTAAGAGGGTTTGAACAAGATTGTAATTCTTCCGATGTTAGTAAGATATATTGAGTTCTCTTTGTATTTATTGCTAGAGCTGAAGTTTCCAAATCATACTGGGCTACCATCGAACAACCATTGTTAATAATTGCATTAGTTTTGTTTGTCATGAGCGCGGGCAAGTTATGAATTTTATAGACCATAAAAGTTTCTTGTGCATCCAGAAGTGGGATTGATAGGATTATGAGGAGACGATTATCAATAGTTGTAGATGTACAGGTAAGAAATTTATAAAAGGCCCAAAGATCATCATCAGGATTACCTGGCGTGTGGCAAAGGCTTTAAGTAGTCACGCCGCACGTAAAATCAACTCTGACTGACTGATCAGGGTTACCAGGAAATCTTAAAGTTCTGGGTAATTTGGTTTTGATTGACAAAAGTAAGGATTACAGAACCATAATAATTCATGATTTGGAAAACGAGACAAGTAACTTCAGTACAACAGTTGGAAATTCTATTAGACCCATTTAACAGGTCACCATAACCCAAATCATTGGTATTTTGTATTCATGATAAACCGTCTCATAGTTCCAAACAAAGGTCTAACAAGCTTTTCCCAACTCTTTTTCTAATAAAAATGAAAGAAAAGCTATAACTTTGTGTGAAAATTTACATGGACGTACTCTTTTATATTTTGCAAGGATATTTGACAATAATGATACTGTTAATTTGTTGAGACAAACGGGAGCCGTTACAAAACTTACAGATAAAAGAGGGAAGCACATTTGATTTTCAAACTTTTCATGAACTTTCCAGAATTTTATGTGAATGTGAAATTGCTAGTTAAAAAGTGGGTTTTTTTTTCAACCAGAAACCAAATTGCATTTCAGAGGACTGCAAAAGATTGTGATTTGTAACAATAGATTGTTTGCGTTATTTCGCGGTATCAAGACTGAAAAATATTTTGGAATAAAACAAACACCATCATTTGTAAATCTAGATCAAAACATTTGGAACTCGGAAAAACGTACCAATAAGGAATGTTTGATAACAAAAATGTGTTCAAGTTTTTACTATAAAAATATAGCAGTTATCTCGATTCTCTGATTCAGATAACACTATTAAGATTCTATACTTCGTTTTAGGAATTTATTGGGCAAATGAATGGTTTACACGTAAGAATACGCAAGTCACATATTCATCAGCTGGAGAATAATTTCTCAGAAAACGTTTATACTCAATTTGAATGTCTAAAGGCTCTAAAACCGAAGGAAGTATGGTTGTTCAACTATAATGTTCCCTATGCAAGTTTATATCAACGAATCAGATTTTACCTTTATTCGTGGGAACTTCTCTGAAACACTCGGTACACTAATTGAAGATTAATCTTTACAATTATTGTGAAATTAAAATTGACAGTAAACAAAGAGTTCAAGACTAGAGCTTGTCATTTGTTAGACATACAATATTTTTAAAACATTGTAATTACAATTTCATGCAATTCGTAAATGAGTAATGATTTAATATATCCAATCCAATATAAAATTCTATTACTGAATCTTCAATATGCATTTTATTACAGAGACAAATCTTTGGGAGTTCTACTGCTTGCCAAAAGTAATTTCCATTTTCAAGATGACAAGTGTACAATTTGTAATTTCTCAGTAACACTAAACATTACAAAGTTAGTATATATATATATATATATATATATATATATATATATATATATATATATATATATATATATATATATGTATGTATGTATAGGCCTAAATATATAATGAAAAAACAAGTTAATGCATTAACAAGTATTTAATGACTGCAATTATTCAAATACATAATATTGAATTACAATGTGGAGAAATATAACATACGTATTTAACCATCACCTTCTTGTATACACAGTCATACACACACATCACATACATATATATTGTACTTGATCTATACAGAAGTATACTTTAGAATGTCAAATGAAGTGATTTCGTTCATAGTATAATTAATATGTAATCTTTGGCGGTGATTTGAATGGACTCTAAATTCACATTATCAAAAGATAATACATGTATATGGCAAGTTTGATAAAAAATATGCAATAATCCTGTACATAGTAGATGTAAAAATATCAATTACAGCCATTTCTCTGAATTTAGGTATAGAGTAACTTTTATACATATCTGTAAAACCAGATTAACTGACATTTCTATTCAAGACATGCAAAGCTATTTTCAAGAATCTTCAAAATGTCGTTTGTACAAATACTGTTAGAGTGATATTTGTGCTTTATATATACTTGCATGGGAGTCAGGTGATTGTTGCTGTAGGTCGGGAGTTTGAACCCCAGCTGGAGCATGGTGAGTTTGTAGGTACCTTGTTATTTCTGGTTTTGTATATATATATATATATATATATATATAGAGAGAGAGAGAGAGAGAGAGAGAGAGAGAGAGAGAGAGAGAGAGAGAGAGAGAGAGAGAGAGAGAGAGAGATGGGAATCTGATTATGATTTCAAAACTGTAAAAGGTCACAATTACACTAAAGCAAAAGCAAATATAAATGATATATCCTATCTTTGGTTAACAAGTACATGTATGTAAACGGTGGTATCATGGAAGTTTAACACAATTCTATAAAACAAAAACAAATGAATGGTACACACTAAATTCAAGTTTATTTTAGTAACATTTAAACTGCATTTTTTATATAGTGCCCTTTAATTTCTATTTTATTTACTAAGACAGCCAGGGGCCTCTGCTGCCCAGTGGTTAGAGCATCACGCTTTAAATCGTGTCTCTAATCAGGTACTTTTGTAATCTGGTTCTCTCCTCCACCAATAAAGATTGGCCATCACTATATGACTGAAATCTTCTTGAGTTTGGCATAAAAAACAATAAACAAAACAAAAAAGAATTCAAAGTGAATAATACACGAACATATAATATATCTGCTCCTATGCCCATGTTTGTAAAAATTTAAACCTACTATAAATATAAAAATAAATAAAATACAGAAAGGTGAAAAAATGTACATGAAATTGAATAGAAAATCTGTACTATAAGTCATAAAGTTGCCCTTTCATCTCATCTAATTCATGTCTCCAAAAATAAGTTTTAATCTGCCCAAACCAATTAACTTATTGTCACCTATTGACTGTTTCACAGTAGTAAGCCACAGGTACACTGATGAGAATCTCATTATTCTTATGTTCTCTTAACACTGTCGAGCCTGTTCTTTACTCAGTAAAAAAAACTGGGACATTTACAACTCATTGATATATTAGTGACACAGGGATATCGAAAACTGTGTTTAATGTCAATGTTCCACAAAATTTACGGTCGCTGCAATAGTCTTGTTTGCGACTACTGTTTCACTAAGTGAAATGTTGAGTTACCTGTTCGGTGGCAGGTGTTGAGACATATGAACCAATTATGACAAGGATTCATTCCTCACGTATTTCATTTTAATTTGACTGTGGACTCATGGCAGGTGTGACCGGTTGACAGGGGATGCTTACTCCTCCATGCACCTGATCCCACCTCTTGATTTCAAGAGGTCTGTTTTTATCCATTTTTTACCAGATTTGTACCTATATCCTTGACATCCTAATGAGTTATACCTTGGTATCTGAGACTTCTTATATCACTACAGGTTACATAGTAATATATACAAAATGTGAAACATTTGTAAGGGATTATATTTCTATTATAAGGTGTACTATATGTCAGAGTAATATACCCAAAATGTGAAACGGGAATATATTTCTATTATAAGGTGTATTATATGTCAGAGTAATATACCCAAAATGTGAAACATTTGTCAGGGAATATATTTCTATTATAAGGTGTATTATATGTCAGAGTAATATATCATATGTCAATTTTGTTGATAAATGAAAACAATTTTTTCCTGATTTTACAGTATTATTCTTCAATCATATAATGTAACTTTATATTATTTTTATCTCAGCTAAGTTGACCTAGGTGAGTTAGAGGGTAACCATCTAAGAAACTTTGTGAGTTCCTTATAAACGCAATATATAACACAAGCAGAAAATGTCATTTTACAGACTTTTTGTTCTTTATATATTATTTCCATGTCATCATGTTCAACTCATCAAGTAAAGAATAAAAGCATTGGCTTAAGTAAAAATAAAACTGAAAGTACAGAAGACAATCTGTACAGGAAGGTGAAAATTATTTAGATATCATTGATACTTTACTAAATACATGATGGATCAGTTAAACTTGAAAGACAACCTCTGTTTACCAGTGAAATTTGGTAATTCAAGATAGGTGGTTCCATTAATGAATTCCTACATAAAAAAAATAAATCCAGAGTCCTCCACCATCAAAATTATAAAAAAAAATCTCAACTCCAGATAACCCTTAATTCCGACCGACTAAATAGGGAAGTTTAATAATATTCTCAAACTAAAACACAATACAAAGTTTTAAGGTATTAAGCGTAGATGGTTACAGAATTCAGACTTCTGTACCTGCATATACATACCTAAAAACTAACAGATGGAAAAATAAAATGATTACAATGACAATAACAAAACAAGAATAAATGAAATTTGCAATTAATAATATGTAATTCAAAAAATGTAGGTAAAGAAATAATATATATAGATCAGTAAAAATAAATTTATGTAACATAATAATAAAAGACATTGCACAATAAAATTGATTTAGGTATCTATTATAATTGAAGTAATTTACTTTTTAAAGGCAAGTAAATAATATATATATAAATATCTACAGTTTTACATAAAATATAAGCCACATGTACATATGACAAATTGTATATATATCAAATGATATCTCTTTGGAATGATTACAAGTATAATGATTTAGATAACATAAAATATCAAACATTAATAGTTGTTCAGGACTTTTCTAATGTATTTAGGAGTAATACATATTAATTTCATATATTTTATTAAAGCTGTGCTCTCACAGAATTTCATAAAAAATCTTTTTTTTCACTTTCATGAAATTTCTATTCGCTGAACAAATATCATGTTTTACATTGTTTTAAACTGATAGTAGCTATGATTTGCACTAAAATAAGATTTTATATCAAAACACTGATTGAGTAAACTTAAAGACAATATCATAAACAATTTCTAATTTCTTTTTCTTATTATTTAAAAGATTATTTAATGTTTTACTCTCGACATGAAATCCTGTCTGGCAGACTAAGACATAATTGTTAGGCCTGCCATATTTCATACGATTTAAGAAAATCTTTTTTTTAAGACTGGAGCTCAACTGATGAAGTCTAATTGACAGAAACGATCATCTTGAGCATTATAACTTTGGTATTATGTTTATAATATTTTTTAGCCCTAATTCAGCATCACTTACTGTGCAACAGTCATTTTTAAACAAATAAGGAAATTACGGATAGAAAAATGTGAAAAACAAAGTCTCTCTCTGATTCTGTGAGAAAGAGGAATAGAAAACATGTTTAGACGAAATATAACAAGTGCAGATGAAGTATTGGACACTCATTCCATCTTTGGTGTAAATTGAAAGACCCGTAATGTCTGCAAAGTTAGACCTAAGTGGCAAGATTTCTGATAGACAGTTTTGTTGTGATTATCTGGGTCATTTCCCACAATGCATTGTTAATGAGGTTACCAGCCACACACCCTGGCATTACTTAAGGATTATTTACACAACAAGATTTATGTAAACTTTTCATATAGTTGATGTGATTTTCATTTATCTAACTTTCATCTTAACAACTTTTTATCTTTCTGAAAGCTATATCAAAATCATAGATACTATAATTTAAAAACTTAAAGCCAGATTAAGATAAACAATTGTGAAATAGAACAATAGCTCTTTGTGAACTAACTACAGATGACTCTCGATACCTCAAAGTCCAAAGGGCCACTGAAAAACTTTGAGATTTCGAGGTTTCAAGAGTTCCAGAAATCGACATTTCAATCGATGTAGGTTCTCGATACTGTACAAAATAATGGAGTTTGTTTTCCTAATTCGCATTAATTTTGTCATAAACAATCCCCGTACCTAGTTTTCAAACATAAACAATGTGTATATGCATTATCTTTATAATGTATCCAATTCATATATAAACAGTCCTGGATATACATGTATAAGGTATATAATGTTGCAGTAGCCTACTGTACCGCTTGATCTAAAAGTTAAAAATACCACTTGGCTGTGACACTTTTTACTGTATTGTACTTGAAATCATAGTCTACAAAGTGTCTTTATACATTTATTATGTTTTCAATTATCTTAATTAATTAACAATCCTGTCAATCACTAATTGATTAGGCCAGGGCCTAATTGTCACACGGTTATCAAAACACCTTTTGTTTAATCTTCCAGTTAATGATACCGGTGTTGTTCTGGCTTACGGCATTGGCTTTATGAATTCACCAATAATTACTCAAACTTTGAGGTTTCAAGAGTCAAATATAAAGGAATATACAAATCGGGACTTTGAATCAACTTCGAGGTTTCGACATTCGAGAAATTGAGCGTCAATTACTTAATCTATGAAGGAAAAAAATCCTGACCTGTACGAAACCTGGTTTCAAGAACTTCAAGGTTTCGATGTTCGAGCCATCGAGAGTCACCCGTATATAGAACCATGCAAAAATGCTGGATTTTAAACCTTTTAAAAATTCATTTTAAGAGAAATACTATGTTCTACTAATCAAATATTTACCCCAAAAAATTATTTTGCACAAAAACTGACATATAAAAGAATAAAAATTTGACATTGCTACCATTCAATTGGTGAATGAGCACCGTTAAACTCTCAGAAATAAACTTAAAAGATTGTTTTTATAAAATACCTGAAATTCGTCTGCATACACATGACATAGATATTTAATATACTTGTTCTATAATGTATGTGGTTGTTAACTGTAGGACTCAAAAGATATGTACCAAGGCAAGATGTCAGCTGATGTAGACATTTAAGTTTAGTACCAGCCATAGTACCATTTAACAGGAATGCTGGGAAATTGAATATAGCATCATCAGACAGGCATACTGGGAAATGGAATGTCTCATTTTGGTCTGTTTTGACCAACACACCTCTAACAGATTCCAATCAATGAAAAAATAATTTCATTTCAACAATGTCTAGACCATAGGCAATTTTAAAACATAAATTATGATGTTTTAAAACATAAATTATGATGTTATGTTACAAAAACCTCATACTAATTTCTGTAAAAATCTTGGAATGTAAATTATTTTAACTTAAGAATATTAACAGGATAAATAAAATTCAAATATGAACAAAGGAAACCCAATACATTGTGTTCAAAATAATCAACAAACAGCAAAACAAGTTGTATTCTACTGTTTAATACAGTGAGTATATTAAAGTAATGCTGTGGCATCAAGTGCTATCAGATACTGTTCTTATTCAGCAGTGCAAATAGAAAAATACAAAAAGAGTATAACATCCATCACAATAAAAGATGAGTTCTTTCAAATCCTTGAGCTGGAAAAAAAACATATGGACATATTACAAAAGTTGTATCTTGAAGTTGATATAATTATTTTGATGTAGAACAATGCATCATTTACATCTAGTTAAAACAAATATTGGACTGACAGTCTGATCAAATTATGTTCCGTTATTCATTTATCCCTAATGACATCAATGGACTGGACCATACTCTTAATGAAGAGTAGGGTCCATTCTTTTTCCAGGGATGAGTCATTTGAATACATTCACCTAACCCATGAATACATTTATAAAGAATTTATATAAAAGTGAAAACTCTTGAAATTCTCTTTCAAGGGTCCAATTAAATTGATTTATATTTCTCTCTGACTGATAAATAATTGTCTCATGTATGTATCCTTTACATTTAGAAACAAGCATGAAATATCAGAATTATAATCCCAGATCTGTATATTTCTTATATACAGTCTTTTTTATTTGTTGAGCCCGCCTGGCTCAGTCGGTAGCGCGCTCGACTCTGGATAGTGAGGTCATGAGTTCAAATCCTGCCGGCGACAGGTTGGTTTCCTGTCTTTCGAATGAGACACTAAAAACTGGAGGTCCTGTGTCACAGTAGCTGTCGGCCTGTTAAAGAACCCTCACTGCTCAATGGCCGTAAGTGACGAGCATAGGTCACAATTTGAAGCCCTTCACCGGCATTTTCCATATGAGTGAAATATTCTTGAGTGGGACGTTAAACAACGATAAACAAACAAACAATTTTACTTGTTTCAAATACATTGCTATTGATATTTGTTGATAATGTTCTATTTTCAAAATTAACAGAACAAATGTATGAACAGATGCCAAGAAAACAAAGTGACAAACGTGATCATATTTAGATAGGATTAAAGCTTTCTGTATTAAACATGTCAAAGATAAGATTCAATATACTTACCCATTGTACAGAGAATTAGTCGAGCCTTAAAGAAAACAATAAAATCAATTCAGATTCATGAGATAATTGCATTGAGAAATCCTGATACATAGTAGTGGGCGCATAACAATGAAAACAATTGACACGTATATCATTTCCAGAGTGGTGATGGCTACTCTATACATGGTTAAGCAGATAACCTGGTTACTATTCTTTCAAGGAAGAACTACATCCTCTATCAAGCTAGCAGTCTCGCCCATATATACATAGTTAAATTGTGTTCAAGGTTCAAACTGTGGTTGACAGGAGATAAGAGACTATATAAGATTATTTATCAATTTGGTCATCGCTTACAATTTGAATGCTTTTGTTTTTGGTTTGAATGTGACAAAATGTTGTGACATGATTTTGTTTTGGATCATTTAGCAAATCTTTTGCCAGGCAGACCTGAAAATTAACCAAAATATTTAAGCTCATTTGCATAATTTTGTTTGGATTTACATTACTTACCTCCTCATCAGTTTTTGCTTCAAACACATGACATCTGAAATCTACTGCAATACTACAAGTTGTCTCCCTGGTAAAAACATAGACAAAGAAAACAATTGAATTAATCTTAAACTTACAGATACAAATGTCATAATAATACAGGTAAAATTTCAAATAAATACAGATCAAAATGTCAGATTAATACAGGTAAAAATGTCAGATTAGGACAGGTAAAATGTCAGATTCATACAGGTAATATATAGATTACATAAAGCATGTATTTGACAAACATTATGAATTATAAGCCTGTCATCAAGATTTTAACATTGATTAAACTCCCCTTACTCTCATACATATTGTTGAAAGTTGACCATAAACAAAACTCATCCTATACATGATATTAATCTACATTTGTTAAAAATTTGAAAAAGGAAACTTAAGTTATTTGACAGACCTTTGCAATGGACAAACAAATGGATATCCTGCCTTGATCTTGGTGCATGAGAAGAAGCAATAATTATAACAGAAGAAAGACTTTATTTGGAAATGGATGAAAGGTGTGAACTTATTTCAGTTCACTATAAAATACAGAATTATCCTTAGTTAACTAGTTCCTAAAACAAATGGACGGATGATGGAAAAGAGGTGATCAGAAAAACAATCAAGTCACATCACCTCATTTAAATCTTTCAAATTCAAATTCTTTAGGTATGAACCTTTCACTATGAGAATCACTCTATGAGACCCCATATGTCTCATTATATGCATAAAAAACTTACCACATGTATTCAAAAATCCATCAACCTTAACTAATAATGCAATCATTGTATGTATTTTCTATATTTATCACTCATTTAGTGTCATAATCATTGGTTCTGAACGAATGAAGATTATCTAAAATCTCCAGTGTTTTCCTAGTATCTACATACCCAGCAATATAGGCAATATATCCCAACGCATCAGTCCGACGTCCACAAGCCGAGATTTCCGTGTATGTGTGATGTAAAATTACCTACAAGTAAACATGATAGATATCTGTAAAACCTCATATTAAAATGAAAATAGCCAAGTCCATAAAGAACGAAAGTTTGGAAATAATGAACAAAATATCAGGTTTAAGTGTTTTACTTTCAGTACATAAATATCCTAAAATAATGAAATAGAAATTCACCATAACCTAACCAGAGTTGACTCTACATGGTCTTTCAATTGGTAACAGTTTGCAAGCTGTTTGTGCCAAGTTCAATAAATGTACCTTTAAGATACTTCAAAAAAGATAATAACTGTTCCATCCTCAAGATCTTGGCATTAATAGTGAATATCACATGTCTTTTTACTCCTTTCATCCTTAAGTATTAAAATAGTATGATCCTTTCTATTGTCCTAGACAAGTCTATTATGGTCTTTGGGGTTCTAAGGATTAATGAGACTTACATCTAAGCTTCTGTGTCACAGAAGGTGTGTCACATTAAGAAAAATCCTCACTGCATTTGTACTTGTTCATTTTTTTATTTGATTTTTTTATGCCACTCTCAACAATATTTTAATTATATGGTGGCAGCCAGATTTTAATGTGGAGGAGAGAACCCAATTACAATGTACTGGCAAAAGACCATCAGCCTTCCTCAAGTACACGGGCAAACTTCTGCACAAAATTCAGCATAGATTCCAGAAGGACTTGAACCTGTGATGATCAGAAGTAAGAGACTTCATGGTTTAAAGTACACAATGCTTTAACCATTCAGCCACGGGGGGCCCAGTTGATGCAAATGATGGTAGTGTATAGATGACACTGATTATCCAAATTATCATTCTAGATTATTTTTCCTACTATAGTCTGAGCCAAATTAGTTGGGATCGTTGGTTTTAGCTGATTAAAATAAAATGGTTGATAAGAGCACTGTATTGTTTCCAAACTGTAGAGACAGTGAGCTAATGCTGAAGTAGAAACAGTGAGTTAATGCTGAAGTAGAAACAGTGAGTTAATGCTGAAGTAGAAACAGTGAGTTAATGCTGAAGTACAAACAGTGAGTTAATGTTGAAGTACAAACAGTGAGTTAATGCTGAAGTACAAACAGTGAGCTAATGCTGAAGTAGAAACAGTGAGCTAATGCTGAAGTAGAAAAAATGAGGTAATGCTGAAGTAGAAACAGTGAGCTAATGCTGAAGTAGAAACAGTGATTGCTGAAGTCCAAATGCTGAAGTAGAAACAGTGAGTGCTAAAGTAGAAACAGTGAATGCTGAAGTAAAAACAGTGAAATGCTGAAGTAGAAACAGTGAGTTAATGCTGAAGTAGAAACAGTGAGCTAATGCTGAAGTACAAACAGTGAGCTAATGCTGAAGTAGAAACAGTGAGCTAATGCTGAAGTAGAAACAGTGAGTTAATGCTGAAGTAGAAACAGTGAGCTAATGCTGAAATAGAAAGTGAGCTAATGCTGAAGTAGAAACAGTGAGCTAATGCTGAAGTAGAAACAGTGAGCTAATGCTAAAGTAGAAACAGTGAGTTAATGCTGAAGTAGAAACAGTGAGCTAATGCTGAAGTAGAAAAAATGAGGTAATGCTGAAGTAGAAAAAATGAGGTAATGCTGAAGTAGAAAGTGAGCTAATGCTGAAGTAGAAACAGTGAGCTAATGCTGAAGTGGAAACAATGAGCTAATGCTGAAGTAGTAACAGTGAGTTAATGCTAAAGTAGAAACAGTGAGCTAATGCTGAAGTAGAAACAGTCAGCTAATTCTGAAGTACAAACAGTGAGCTAATGCTGAAGTAGAAAC
This sequence comes from Atrina japonica, assembly GCA_030159075.1. Classification (NCBI taxonomy): domain Eukaryota; kingdom Metazoa; phylum Mollusca; class Bivalvia; order Pterioida; family Pinnidae; genus Atrina; species Atrina japonica. The sequence goes on from BROG01001205.1 coordinate 26,692, forward strand.
AGTGAGTTAATGCTGAAGTACAAACAGTGAGTTAATGCTGAAGTAGTGAGCTAATGCTGAAGTAGAAACAGTGAGTTAATGCTGAAGTAGAAACAGTGAGCTAATGCTGAAGTACAAAGTGAGCTAATGCTGAAGTAGAAACAGTGAGTTAATGCTGAAGTAGAAACAGTGAGTTAATGCTGAAGTTCAAACAGTGAGTTAATGCTGAAGTAGAAACAGTGAGTTAATGCTGAAGTACAAACAGTGAGTTAATGCTGAAGTACAAACAGTGAGTTAATGCTGAAGTAGAAACAGTGAGTTAATGCTGAAGTAGAAACAGTGAGCTAATGCTGAAGTAGAAACAGTGAGCTAATGCTGAAGTAGAAACAGTGAGCTAATGCTGAAGTAGAAACAGTGAGCTAATGCTGAAGTAGAAACAGTGAGCTAATGCTGAAGTAGAAACAGTGAGCTAATGCTGAAGTAGAAACAGTGAGCTAATGCAAACAGTGAGCTAATGCTGAAGTAGAAACAGTGAGCTAATGCTGAAGTAGAAACAGTGAGTTAATGCTGAAGTAGAAACAGTGAGCTAATGCTGAAGTAGAAACAGTGAGCTAATGCTAAAGTAGTAAAAATGAGGTAATGCTGAAGTAGAAAGTGAGCTAATGCTGAAGTAGAAACAGTGAGCTAATGCTGAAGTAGAAACAGTGAGTTAATGCTAAAGTAGAAACAGTGAGCTAATGCTGAAGTAGAAACAGTCAGCTAATGCTGAAGTACAAACAGTGAGCTAATGCTGAAGTAGAAACAGTGAGCTAATGCTGAAGTACAAACAGTGAGTTAATGCTGAAGTACAAACAGTGAGTTAATGCTGAAGTAGAAACAGTGAGTTAATGCTGAAGTAGAAACAGTGAGTTAATGCTGAAGTAGAAACAGTGAGTTAATGCTGAAGTAGAAAAAATGAGGTAATGCTGAAGTAGAAACAGTGAGTTAATGCTGAAGTAGAAACAGTGAGCTAATGCTGAAGTAGAAACAGTGAGTTAATGCTGAAGTACAAACAGTGAGCTAATGCTGAAGTAGAAACAGTGAGTTAATGCTGAAGTACAAACAGTGAGCTAATGCTGAAGTAGAAACAGTGAGCTAATGCTGAAGTAGAAACAGTGAGTTAATGCTGAAGTAGAAACAGTGAGTTAATGCTGAAGTAGAAACAGTGAGTTAATGCTGAAGTAGAAACAGTGAGTTAATGCTGAAGTAGAAACAGTGAGCTAATGCTGAATTACAAACAGTGAGCTAATGCTGAAGTACAAACAGTGAGTTAATGCTGAAGTAGAAACAGTGAGTTAATGCTGAAGTAGAAACAGTGAGTTAATGCTGAAGTAGAAACAGTGAGCTAATGCTGAAGTAGAAAAAATGAGGTAATGCTGAAGTAGAAACAGTGAGTTAATGCTGAAGTAGAGACAGTGAGGTAATGCTGAAGTAGAAACAGTGAGTTAATGCTGAAGTACAAACAGTGAGTTAATGCTGAAGTACAAACAGTGAGCTAATGCTGAAGTAGAAACAGTGAGCTAATGCTGAAGTACAAACAGTGAGTTAATGCTGAAGTACAAACAGTGAGTTAATGCTAAATGCCATAAAATACAATGAATAACCTGCTTAGTACCTACAGTTAGGTATCTACAAAACCATCAAACAAACATCTCTATTGACAGCAACATGGTTTTTTAGATTATCATTGCTACATTCCTAAAACGATATTAACGTTGACTGTGTTTAATATCATTTATTACTCAGAATGCCATGGATGTTGATTAAAAATGTCATAAATATAAATACTTGATATTCACCAGAGACTTATCACTCGCTTGACATTTGTGTATGTTCTATTTATAGTAACAACAGCCATGTCAGTTAATCTTCAAGCACAATAATCACAAACTCTGAAACTGTAATCTAAATACCCTAATGATCAGTCATACAGAGTTATAAATGATTCAGCTGTGTCAGAGTCATAAATGATTCAGCTGTTTCAAAGGGCCATAAATGATTCAGCTGTTTCAGAGGGTCATAAATGATTCAGCTGTTTCAGAGGGCCATAAATAATTCAGCTGTTTCAGTGGGCCATAAATGATTCAGCTGTTTCAGAGGGCCATAAATGATTCAGCTGTTTCAGAGGGCCATAAATGATTCAGCTGTTTCAGAGGGCCATAAATGATTCAGCTGTTTCAGGGGGTCATAAATAGTTCAGCTGTTTCAAAGGGCCATAAATGATTCAGCTGTTTCAGAGGGCCATAAATGGTTCAGCTGTTTCAGAGGGCCATAAATGATTCAGCTGTTTCAGAGGGCCATAAATGGTTCAGCTGTTTCAGAGGGCCATAAATGATTCAGCTGTTTCAGAGGGCCATAAATGGTTCAGCTGTTTCAGAGGGCCATAAATGATTCAGCTGTTTCAGTGTGTCATAAATGACTCAGCTCAGAGAAGATTCTTTAAAATCTCTAACAAACAAGTAACAGGTGGTTTATTTAAAGTGTTGGCAATAACTCTCATCAACCAATGTGTCAGGTGAGCTTAAAATCCTGCGAAGATTATAGAATGGAAAATATTTTTTTGCAGAAAATTCTAACCTCTTTATCACCATGAGCTTTGCAAACAATCACATCTTTTTCTTTCATATCGATTGTTACTGGCTGAAATAGAGGATAGCAACTAAAATGAATAATCTTAAATACAAATATAAATTTGTAAATAAAAATAGATGCTGTTTAAAACATTTACTAGTTTTTCATCAAGTATTGGTTACCAATACTTTTACGCCAACTGGCAAACTTCACAAAAATCAGCGTAAGTTCCAAACTTGTGCTAACCAGAAATGAGGAACTTCATGGTTTAAAGTGTGATGACCTAATCACTTTGGCACAGTGGCCCCAAGTGTCCATGACTAGGGAACTAAGTATGTATCAAACCCTTCACAAAGCTAACTCAGTCTGTAGTTGATGTTTTATCTTGTCAAAAGTCTGTAAGTAGTAAATCTAAATCCAAATTATGTGGAACAAAATAGCATGAAGAAAACATAGATAGGGACATTGACAGATGGTTAAAATCAATTTTCAAATTTGTAACTTATTGAATGACAATTACATAGAAATAATCAAGAGATTTGGGAGAACATGTACAAAGAAAATAAAGTTGTTGTGTTTTTCACAGTCATGTTTTGAAGCTCCAGTGTGAGACAATATTGTGGTAATAAATTGCATCTCCCTTAACACAGAATTTTGATTTTACTTCAATATATACCCTGTACATGTGTTGACATGTAATGTATTACCCTGTAAAACTTCAATATATAACCTGTACATGTGTTGACATGAAATGTATTACCCTGTTAAACTTCAATATATACCCTGTACATGTGATGACATGAAATGTATTACCCTGTTAAACTTCAATATATACCCTGTACATGTGATGACATGTAATGTATTACCCTGTTAAACTTCAATATATACCCTGTACATATTATGACATGAAATGTATTACCCTGTTAAACTTCAATATATACCCTGTACATGTGATGACATGAAATGTATTACCCTGTTAAACTTCAATATATACCCTGTACATATTATGACATGAAATGTATTACCCTGTTAAACTTCAATATATACCCTGTACATGTGATGACATGTAATGTATTACCCTGTTAAACTTCAATATATACCATGTACATGTGATGACATGTAATTTATTACCCTGTTAAACCTTCATGGTATTTACTTTAGGACTTATGGTTTGAACAGACTGAATCAGCAAGGATATTTTCATATGTAAAATCATTTCACAACACCCCATCCCACAATATTAATCTTTTCTTGGTTACTTCCATTTTGGAAGAGACTAAGCCGTCAATCATGTAATGTCTATCTTACACTATAACCGTAGCCAGATCTGACTAAAATAGCAGACAACATTCATGGTATACAGTTTACACTTTCACATATTAAGAGAAATTAAGTTTATCTGAAATACCAATCACATCAAATGTGGAGATAACTTAAGAATGTTATAGTCTTAAAAGCTTCAATTTGTATCATGAGTACCTCCTCCTCCAACTTGTAAAATGAGTCCTCAACCAATGGAGCTGCTACACAAATTCACTATCATTATCTCCTATAAAAACAATTCATACCACAATGAACAGTGAAAATCACAAACTTACTGATTTTTGTTTTGAATTTTCAAGCACCATAGCAACTGCATCTTCAATTCTTTCAACTCTTCCATCCTTAAATGTTTGAAAAAAAAACATTAAGTAAATCTTGGTATACTGCCAACATCAATCTCTTACACAGAGTTGTCAGTCCTTGCGCTCCTCAACAATCTCTGTCAAAGTCTCAACTTTTGCAAGATTCTGGCAAAATATATAAATCTACTATGGATTTTTATATTTATAAGATATTGGTCTTTTTTTTTGCATATATTTTTAGTGGTAACAGGAGGTGAAAATACTTTTTAAAAATGAATATAAATATAGAGACTATAAATGATTTCTATGTTTCAATCAAAGTGTTTCTTACAAAATGTACAGTATTCACAGGAAGAAGCATTCTGTATTTGAGTTAACATCTATAAATATGTACTCCATTGATTTGACAATATATTAAGTTAAACCAAAGACATGTATATTTCTGTTTACATACACAGTGTTATTGTATATCAATACAAGGGTTGTCTGAAGACAACAAAGCTCGCTGAAATGGGTGTTAATTTTCAAAATAGATATTTGACCCACAGCTGTCAGGTTTTAAGGTCAAAGGACTGGTAAAATTTTGATTACTTCAGCTCAGGTTAAACATTTTGAAAAGCAGATCAAAGTTCAAGGTCAAGGTCACTAGGTCAAAAGTCAAGGTACCAAATGAAAGCTCTGGTCATAAGAAATCTACACGTGAAATATCAAAGCCCTATCCCTCATGGTTTAAAAGATATAGCCAAGGTTTAAGTTTTTGGAAAGCAGGTCAAAGTTCAAGGTCACTAGGTCAAAAGTCAAGGTACCAAATGAAAGCTCTCATCATAATGAATTTTTGGGAAATATCAAAGCCCTATCCCTTGTTGTTTAAAAGCTATAGCAAAGGTTAATTTTTGAAAAGTACAAAGTCAAGGTCAAATGAAAGTTCTCATCATAAGGAATCTATCTGAAATATCATAGCCCTATCTCTCATGGAATAAAAGCTATAGCCAAGGTTAAAGTTTTTTAAAAGTAGGTCAAAGTCCAAGGTCAAGGTCACTAGATCAAAAGTCAAGGTACCATATGAAAGCTCTTGTCATAAAGAATCTATATGTGAAATATCAGAGCCCTGTCCCTTGTGGTTAAAAAAGTTATAGGCCAGGATAAAGATTTGTCTACGGACGCCAAAGATGATGAAAACATGGCGCTGGGGGGTACGGCATTAGCTCTGGATTTTCGTTCCGGCGAGCTAATAAGTAGCAAGAAATGGAGGCATATTTTTTAAATAAAAAACACAGCTAATGCCCCTTTAAACTGACATCTTCTTCCTTCAACACAGCATTGGAAGAGACTTAGTTTAAATCAAAGTACTGAAAGTACTGAAATGGGTTGTTATTTTGGCAAAATAGCCATGGGAATCAAACTACTTCTATCTAACATATATGAAATTTCCTGCCTCTAAATAAATTCAAAATTAACATTCTATATTTTACTTGATGTATATTCTGCTTCAGTCCAAACTTTCTGCTCTGATTTTAAGCAATTTTTTTTTTTGTGCTTGATTTTACCAAAAAAAAAATCACTTAAAATCCAAGAAGAAAGTTTGGCCTACTTCTGCCACCAACTTTAAATATTATCTGTCATGCATTAACACTCTTTTCAAAATAAAATGTGAGCATTTATGAAACCTACTTAAATTTAAACCAAACATAACACTGGGAACAGGTAAAATAAATTTTTTCATTGCGAAAAATGGCTGTGATTTGAAACAAATTTTAGGGCTTGTAGGGAATGTAAACAATCCTATTTAGGGCTATTACCATGGTACAAGAGTATATACTCTGCCTAGACTAAATAAACAACCAAACAACGTTCTCTATCTTGCATAAATTAATATAAATAACTGTATGAGGTGAAAAAGACAGTTTACCCAATGTTTAATGTTAAAGAAATAATTTTCCATCAACATAATTCAGACCTAAAGTTGCGATGTAGCATAACGATCTATCACCAATATATTTCACTTATAGACATCAACGCTTTTGAAAATGGATAAAACTTTGTTTTCTGTTGAAGACATCATTCTATTTGAAATCCATTATGAACAGACCCATTACACAAAAAGTTTAGGTTTATACATAACAATCTAAATGTGATAATCTTCAAAAGTTGTTATAAATGTTGTGTACACATCCGACAATGGACATGGCGTTTTTCCCCGACTTTGGCAGAAACGAGAACTGGAAATTGTAACATTCCGTGTTTGAGTTACCTCCCTTTGCGATATCAATACACATAGTATACAAGTGACTGTCTGTTGAAACTGAGCAGTCGCTGGTTATGTAAGGCATGTGGTCACCATATAGGGTGTATAAATAAAGGAAATATGCATGGGAAATTTCATTATGGCAGGTTTTGTATAGCGATTAATTGACAAACACGTCAATTTGATAGTTTTCAAAATGGACAGAAACATATTCATAATGAATTTCACACGCCATTTCCATAACAAGCACCTCCTACTTGATGCTATCCCCACTATTCTGCTTTTATTTTCATTTCTCCATGGACTAAAAAAACATACATGTTCTTGAGAGTTCAATAGAAATCAATTTAGCTTCATGATGGTATCAGCAATATATGTTATTTCTATTTACATCGCTGTATCAGTGTATGCTTGTAGCTGTCAATATCAATATGATGAATGGCGGAGTGATAATGCAGTTTCTCAAGGCAGGGTCAACATCACTGGAATCTTATATAGTGGAATTTCATATTTATCAATAGATCGATGATGTTTTGTTGAAACTAACTACAAATTGTTTTGTATAATTTCGAGATGCAGAAGTAAGTAGAATCATGTGGTATTTCATTTAATGATTATACAAACTTGATTTAATTTCAGTGCAAAAATACAATACAAATTTAACATATTAATTAAGCTTGGGATAGTGTGCTTAGAGTCATAAGACATAAGCACTTGAAACATCCTAAATCAAAGTCATGAATTCATGTATTGGTGAAAAGTTAAGACATGAAGTGTCCATTAAATATCAGTCATTTACACTGGAAATATCAATCATATATTCTAATTTCAACTCATAATTTGCATACCTTAATTCATTAACAATAATTTTAAAGCTGATACAAAAACTGATCTGACTAAATTTAACATTCAGCTAAATGTTTACCTTTTAAACATAAAAACTAAATTAAGATGGAGAAGTTCTTCACTTTTCTTTGCAGTAAACATTGTGAATTGATTATTCATAAAAATTTGATGCATAACTTTTACATTAATAGAACATTGATATTTCCATAGTAATATCTGCTTTAGTGACCACTTGTGTATAAAGACCACCTGGTCGCATAGAAGACCACCTCCCTATAAAGACCAGTTTTCTTGTGTCCCTAAGGAAATTGTTATATAGAATTTTTACTGTATTTCTATTAATATCAATGGTATATGAATTTGAGTTCTCAGATCTATTCAATTGACTGTGGGCTTAAGTTTTTGGCTGTGAAGCTTTAGTACATTCTCAACTTAAAGTATTTACCCTGTGAAGTGACTGGTATCCCAAGTACCATGCCTCATACAGTGCTCTGGAAAATGTGAAAAAAAAATCATTCACAACATGAAAAAGTGTTATCATCATCATCATCATCATCATCAAAACATTCTCTGTAACATATTACACAAATAAAAGCAATGAAAATAGGTATTTTAAAGTAACTGATTTATACCTCTACAAGAACTGTACTCTAAAGATGAGATAACATTAGATATAGGACATCATTGTATAGAGAGCAGAAACTCTACAGTTCCAGACATTTTTACAAACACATACCAACAACCTGACCATTATATAACAGACATCAGAATATTTGAATGATTCCCTGGTTCTACTTTGAAAAATAAACAAACCTATTACACCAAAGCTTCCATGGTCTACCATTAAAGAATAATGTCATGAGATCTTTCCAGGAAATGTACAGTAAATGCAATTTACAGTTTACCAAATAATTCATCCAGCCAGTGTATAACAAAAAAATTCAATTTTAAATCAGTAACAAGTATCTATTGAGAAACTGTCAGTTTTCAGATTTTAACATGTCCAACATTTTATCTGATTTATGACCTTAGAAGAAGTACTGCCCAAGTTAACTAATGTTTGCCAAAAATCTTAAGGAACAAAAGCAAAACAATGTAACCTGTCAGGATTCTTCTGTAGAGTCCTGTGAAGCTTTTGACATGTACAAGTTTAAATGTTAGATAAAACATTAAAGTGACATGAGCTCTCTCAGATGAAAAAATTCATATGCTCATTTTATGTAATATTTTATATCATATATATCCCAAAAACATCTGGTGGTTATAATAACAAATGCATGTATAATTGCAATAATCTTCTCAGACATATTTTAAAGGTAAATATAAATCACTTGAAATAGGTCGACTTTAACATACGTAAATTGTGTCAAGGGTCGAGATTGCTGATAGGCTGAGCGCCCAAAGGACCAAGATCACCCTGACCAAATTACAAAGCACATTTGATATGGTGAAAGAGTTTATCTGAAAGGTCACTGCATAAAAAATACAGCCGGAATTTTCACGGTACGAGAAAACTAAGAATTCTAATAAAACAAATAAAAATCTTTTACAACATTTCAGATGTTTGATAATGCATTTGAACACACATTTGATCATATTTTCGTCTATATGTCATGGGACAAAAATCCTCATTCTGACAGCTTACTACGGTTTTAGAATTACACTGACAAGAGTCATCATTTATACATGTCATCATACATACAGTAATCCAGTTGGTAACAAAACACAATTCCCATGAATCCTGTCATAACCGAAAAGTGAATACAATTGACCATATGATAATTAAAAGGATTACTCCGCCTCGCCAAGTTATGTGAATCGGTCAATACATACCCGCCATCAGAACTATGAACAGGAATCTCATCTTCCTCTTCTTCAGGTAATATTGCATGTGCTGGTTTTTTATCTGGATTCTGTTCTTCTCTAGATTTTCCAAATTTCTTGAGTTTATCTAAGTCAATATCAGTGTCTTTAATCAACTCAAGAATTGGCTCAAACATATTTCCCTCTTGATCATGCAGCTGTTGAAGTATATATGACATGTGTATTACATACTTAAAGCTTTGCAATATCTAAGACCTCTTCTGAAGTTGGTGGTAATATCTTGGTAGAAGTATATCTGTATATGTTTTTAGCTTATAACATGTACAAAAGTACTTACATATACCGGTATACATTTGTGTTAAGTGCAAAGGCTAGCAGGCAAAGCATAAAATAACAAGAGCCTTTTTTTAACAACATCTTGTGACAATTGATACTTTATTGTGAAAGAGCATGTCAAAATGGCTGAATGTGTCTAACAAATAGGAACATCAAACATCAAATATCAAAGTAAGGTATATTTCATTTATACAAAGCATTTATACAAAACTTTGGGTAAAATTTGAGATAGGAACTTCAATTTATTTGATATAAATTCACATCAATTGACATTAAACGACATTCTTTGTCACAACATTGCAAGTGCTATAGGAAAATGTATCATTTTGCCATCCAAAGTTACAAGACCAGTGAAAAGGGCTTATTGTGACTACGACCTTCTTGATGCATTGAACATTGTTTTCTTTTTCAAAGCGATATTGCGCTTACCTTTAAAAACTGGTTACAGAATATATGGAAGTGCAAGGTTTATTAATAAGAGGTATACAAAACACAAATACGCATATAACAGAAAATTAGTTCATCACTTGACCATGAAATCAAATATAAAACATACCTTGATGACATTAAGGTGCACTGGAAGACCTTTGTATTTCTGAAGTAAATTATGAACCTACAAAATAAGGACACTAATTATAATACAGTCCAAACCTAGACAATGATACCAGAAAAACTTGTTTATTATAAAACTGTCTTAGGTCAGTATATTCAAAATTACTATACAAATGGTATGCTCTATTATATCATCTTATTATGTTTATTATGTTTTGTAGTAAACAACATTATGAATGTTAAACAATACTTACAAATGACAGTTTAGTACCCCTTAATGATTCACCATATAATTCGTCTAGTACATCACCAACTGTGACTTTTCCCTGGCAAAATATATTAATAACAAGTTGACAAGTAAAATATATCCAGTATATTGTAAGTTTTTTATAAATATATATGAGATTAATATGTGATTTTCATTGTGATTTCTGAATTTTCAGGTGAAGGATTGCTTGTAAAATAAAAGTATTTAAACTTTTAAAGTGTAGATATCATTAACCTGATGGAGCAGCAGAATTTGTAGCTTGCTTTTAAGTAAGAAAGTAAGAGAATTCCAATTTCAGCGGGACATAGCCCTTGATCAAAATCTAGAGTTTGATGACATTGTTTACGTTTCAGAGGGACATAGCCCTTGATCAAAATCTAGGGTTTGATGACATTGTTTACGTTTCAGAGGGGCATAGCCCTTAACAAAATCTAGGGTTTGATGACATTGTTTACGTTTCAGAGGGGCATAGCCCTTAACAAAATCTAGGGTTTGATGACATTGTTTACGTTTCAGAGGGGCATAGCCCTTAACAAAATCTAGGGTTTGATGACATTGTTTACGTTTCAGAGGGGCATAGCCCTTAACAAAATCTAGGGTTTGATGACATTGTTTACGTTTCAGAGGGGCATAGCCCTTAACAAAATCTAGGGTTTGATGACATTGTTTACGTTTCAGAGGGGCATAGCCCTTGAACAAAATCTAGGGTTTGATGACATTGTTTACGTTTCAAAGGGACATAGCCCTTGAACAAAATCTAGGGTTTGATGACATTGTTTACATTTCAGAGGGACATAGCCCTTGAACAAAATCTAGAGTTTGATGACATTGTTCACGTTTCAGAGGGGCATAGCCCTTGAACAGGATCTAGCCTAGGATTCGATGCCAGTAAGATTATCTACCGAGGAAAGTTTTTTTGTTCTCATAAAAAGGCACTTATACAAGATCCTAAGAAATGTACAGTATACAAATTTTCTTTCTTCACTTTTATATCTAGGAAATATCCCCATGTGATGTTAAAAACAAAAATTTTCAGGTTTGTTCTCAGATTGGTAGGAAATAAAATCAAAACTTTATTTTTATGAAAAATCATGTTTATAGTAATTACTTGATGAGTTGAATGTAACTACGCCAACTAATTCAACAACCACAAATAACAAAGAAGCATAAAACTCATCTAAACAAGTTTATATATAGAATTCATGGTGTTGTTGACCTTACCGCTCTTTTTTTAAACCTGATACATCTTATATGGGAATGTATTGTTTAAAAATGCAATGAATTTTATTTTGTTCTGTAATAAACATATTCATGATATTTTTTGAGAATATATATAAAAAAAATTATGAAATTCTGTGACGATGGTAAATGAGGAACTTTTGATTATAGTTTCTTTTTTACTGATTTTTGTAGTGCCCCAGGTGTTTAATGGGTCAAATACAGTAATACATAGTGGGTATCATATAGATACAAGTATTACAGTTCAACATTACAGCAGAAACACTAAGTCAAAACCTTACATCTTCTTCTGCGACACTGCCGGCCTGTACATCTGACACAATCAGGAATCCATTTACATACCTGCAGAAAACACATAAGACAGAAATCATCCTAGTCTCCTCTGTGTTTGACATCTTACACAACTATCATCATTATCTGGGTTTATACACAAGTGCTTTGTTAAGCTTACACTCTACTAAGATTCTGATTTAGAAATACAAGCTACTTTAATGTTGTTCTTTCTATAATACCATCATCACTGGTTTATACACAAGTGCATGTTAATGTATATTTTCATTCTCTGCATGTTCCTGTATATTTCTTCCTATGGATCTTTTATTTCATTTATTGTCTTTTTCAACACATGGTTAAGATTAAACCTAATCTGAAAATAAACAGACAAACAGCACGCTACTTACTGTACATGTAATCCCAAGTCTTCACAAGGGACCATCTCATACTGTCTATATGCCTAGAAGTAAAACAATACATGTATATTATACATACATATACAAACACATGAGTATTTGTTTGATTGTTGTTTTACATCCCATCAAGAACTTTTCAATTATACAGAGATGTCACCGGCTTTAGATGAAGTGCTACAAATTTTGACCTGTGCTATGACTGACGTCAATGCAGTGAGGGTTCTTTTACGTGCCACGCCTTCCGTGACACGTGACCTCAGTTTTTAGTCTCATCTGAAAGACTCGTGACTTTCACTTCATATGCCGAGTGCTTGGTGAATTTGTTTGTTTGTTTGTTGTTGTTTAATGTCCCACTTAAGATAATGGAAAATTTCTGATATGACAGGGGCAGGGAATGACCCTGAGGATAAAGCCTTGTATGGCCATGAGCCCCTTGCATCATTCCATACAAGAAAATATTTGGTTTTAAGTACATTGTAATTATTTGGCTATTTTTACTAAATAGTGAATTTAGCCCTGCCCTAGAGACAAAACCCATGCCCTCAGGATCATGAATTTTTCAATTTTGGCAGAGGTCTCTATGCTCTTTGTAGCCATGCATTAAGTTTTCCTTTAAGATGTGCAGGAGTTGAGAAGAAGATTTTTGAAGATTTGGCTATTTTCACTATAAAGCAAATTCAGCTCCACCCTAAGGGCAATACCCATGCACTCAGGGTCATGAATTTTACACTTTTGAGAGAGGGCTTCTGGCTCTTTCTATCCATATATAAATTTTTCCTTTAAGATGTACAGGAATTGAGAAGAAATTTTTTGAAGATATGGATATTTTTACTATATAGTAAATTTAGTCCCGCCTTAGATGCAGAATCCATGCTCTCAGGGTCATGGATTTTACAATTTTGGTAGAGGACTTCATGCTCTTTCTAATCATGCATTCAGTTTTCCTTGAAGATGTGCAGGAGTTGAGAAGAAATTTTTTGAAGATCTGGCTATTTTTTGGTAGTTTTTGCCTCACCCCTAGGGTATCAGAGGTGCAACAATTATGAAATTTACAATTCAAGTTCCCCATATCCTAAAAATACTTTATACCAAATTTGAAGACAACTGGCCTTGTAGTTTTAAAGAAGCTAAAAATGTTCAATTATTGACACACGACTGACGACAACAGACAAGAACCAATCACAATAGGTCATCTGAGTGACTCAGACTCAGGTGACCTCAAAATTCTTTAGAGGTGAAGTATCAATGCTAAGTATATATATCAAGTTTTTAACTAACTGTAGAACATATTTAAAAATTGCAAATTATCATTATTAAAGCATGTATAAAGCCATGGCTTTCTAACTTAAAATGGACTTAAAACTTGGAGGTTTAAATCTTTTCTATGATCCTCATGGCTAGATCAGTTCAGATTTGATGTCTATGAACAGACCATTCAAATAGAACAATTTGTTGTTAATATCTGTCCTGTAATATATCGATGTAACAATGTTCTGTTGGATTGTTATCTACTTAGCTATAACAAAGCATTATCACATCAGGAAATTTGAGATAAAATCTGCAGAAATCCGCCATATGTTGGTCAGACTATTGTTACCAGTTTACTCATTGTATTATTATATGTAACTTAGTTTCGACCACCAGCTTTCAAATAAAAAAAATGTTTATATGTTGCTTATAATAGAATTAAAATTACTGTAAAACTTCGTAATACTTACAGGTAAATACCAGTCATTATCTAAAAAGCAGGCATTCTGTAAAGAGAAATCATATCAAGCATAATCACAGGAGACAGACATTGAAACAAGTCATATAGGAATATAAGCTGTGTCAAATAATTAAGTATCAACATGATCAGAATTTGTTATAATGGTAAACACTTTTCCTTGTTTGATTTGTAAATATCTTAACCCAGAGCCTAACTACAATCTTAAACCTAACTTGGTCTATACAAGATATAAAACCATAACCATACTGCAAATACAAGTAAAATACTGTTACCTACCGTAGCCTATGTATCATACACAGGTATCTGGAGTGCTGAGATAACTAACAGCTGTCATCCTAACTTTTAAACAAGAATTTGAAAAAACAAATTATGATGCTTTTGAAACACCCAGATTTATTATTCCACAGGCAGACATTTTTGTTACATGTTATCAGTAGAAATTTGCTCACAATTCCGCTATAAAAAGGTGAGACTGCAGAACGACCATTATTTCACACCTGTACTACCAAAGCAAAACAATGGGCACATGATATGTAATCAAAACATACACTTTACTCAAATCATAAACATTCCGCACTAATTTTTACATCTAAGACTTCAGTAAAGACACGTAATAAATAGATTTCATAATTAAATTAAAATTCATTATTTTAGTATTCATAAAATAATATGCACTTTGAACGTAAAAATGAATAAAATCCTACCAGTAATCTGCACCCATTCATTTTGTTGTTTACATAGCGTCACACATTCTGGTGAACTCGGTAAAGTTAGCAGTAGGGTCGCGCACTTGACCAATGACAAGGTACCCCTTATCATATTTTAAAAAAAAATAACAAATAATCGTTATAAGAGACATAGCTGTGAAACATTGCTATCAAATTTTTCAAAATGGATACAATGAGCCGAGTGTTCGAATATATATTTCCGAGTTGACCTTGGTCTGACTTGTTTTTGATCGGTTATTTCTGAAGTGAGGACATTCATATTATAACAGGTTTGTTTATAATTTTACATTTTTCTCATGGGGAATTTGGAATTATGTTTGATATTCTTATGTATTATCTGATTAATTACATGCTTTTGAACTGTATATTAGCCAGCTAAATGTCAAGATAGAGTAAATGAACTTTGTTGATATCAATATTCAATTTCGACATGTAGGTGAGTTATACTCAAACTTCATTACTTCACATGTTTGTTCTATGCAACTGTAGTTTGACAATGACAACTGATTTTGTAGACTCGCCTTTTATATCGGTTGTGGGGGCTTATTTTATATTCAGAAAACTGAACAAATATGGCAACCAATGGAAGTAAAACACTGGGGTTGTTTCAAAAACGATATTTTTTTTCTTCTTACAATCTTCTGTCATAATAATGATATTCTAATTAAACCCATCACCTTAACTAATTTGTTAGTGAAACATTGATTGCCCGACTAAACTGCCAGATGACCGCCATCAAGCGATTGGGTTAATCCTTTTCCGACAAAGAGGGATGGACCCTGAACAGTTCCAAACTAACCTCTAAGATTATTTACAGATATATATATACAAAGTAAGTAAAATGTGATTAGGTGCTATCAATGTGGCATCATTTTTTGTATTTATTGTGTAGATGTATCATACTGGTCCTGCCTGCGCCACCCTCCCTACTTGGACAGGCCAGCTGCTAACTGTGAGGTCATACTGCTTTTCAAATGGTTATAGGCAGGGTTGGTGAACCACCAACACTTTGAAAGATTGTATTAAAATGTGTTTGCTTCAATTTACAGTCGTTTGTAAATTGATTATACGTATTAAATAATGACAAACACAATAAATGTAGATCAATAGATAGACATGTCATCAGCTAGGAAGGAGGCTTTTCTAGTTTTTCATGGGAATACCAGTATATAAAATGTCTACAGAATTTATATAGAATTAATATTTAAAGGGGCATTGACCTTTTTTTTTTTAAATTCTTTCCTGTTTTACTACCAAGTCCCATTCATGTGGCCAACTTTTACCCCAAGAGTAAATTTGCATGATATGTAAATTTACTCACCTATGTAAAAGCAAATTTGCTATGCGGTCACATTGAAAAAATAGCATGTGTGTAAATTTGTTATTTGCACTTGGTTTTACCAAACAGAAGCATCACAGTGGCAGATTCAGTGGGGGTGTAAAAGATGTCCCCCCCCCCCTTTTGGATGCCAAAGTATAAATGTATGTATAATAAAAGTCAACTCTATAAAAACTGCACAATATTTTTCAGCATGCAGAAGTTGACAAAAATGTTTAAAACCTATATATTTTAAATAACAAGTTGGAAAAGCAATAAAAATAAATTACCAAAATTTCAGTGCCTCACTATGTTCAAACAATTATCTACTCTTCCTTCCCCTGCTCTAACTTGAAAACTAGCTTTTTATGAATGTTTTGGATTTTATGACTTTTGAATATGTTTTATTTTATTTGAGTTTCTCTCTAAAGTGTCCTGTAGACAACGTCAGTAAATCTGAAATACGTTCGTGTGCCACATTTGCATAGCATGCAAATTTGCACAGGTAAATTTACTTCTGCACTACTTCAGAGGTCAGTGCAAATTTGCTCCACATGTAAATTTACTTATGTGAGTAAATGTGTTCATATGCCAAATTTGCATACGTTAGTAAATTTACTTATGTATGTATTTTTACATATGTGTGCAAATCTTGTCACATGAACAGGGCTTAAGATTGATAAACAATAACAAAGAGATATGAATAGACATAAAAATACTTAAATTCCTACATATATAGTGAAAATTTCTTGAGAAAAATCATTTTGGCAAGAAAAATAATTAATTTTTTTTGGAAAACACAGATAATGCCACTTTAAAATCAAATATGACAGAAATAATCAAAACATTAGTATCATAATACATACATGTAATCTCAAATGAAATTGCACTTCTGTTAGCTCAAACAGCAAAGACTGCAAAATTTCTAAAAAAGAAAATAATTAGATCTGGAGATGAGGTTGTTTACTCAAATTTTGAGGTCAATTAAGTGGACCTATGTTATGAGAAGTACAGTAATCAAAACTAACCTTAAAGGAAAATGCAACCCCAAAGGATTCCATATTTTTAAGTTATAACTCTGGCCACAATTCTTGTTTCCCTTACCCTTGGGGCCTACATACCATAGTTAAAAAGAATTTGTGCAGTGGTGTTAAAAAATGCTTTTGAGTCACTAAAGTAACTCAAATGCATCTGAGTCACTAAGGTGACCCATGTGTTTCTGAGTCATCATGGTGATCTAAGTGCCCTTGAGTCTATAAGTGTGATTCAAGTGTTTCTGAGTTACTAAGGTGACCAAAGAGTTTCTGAGTCACTATGGTGACCTATATGTTTTCTGAGTCACTAAGGTGACATAAGTGCATCGGAGTTACTAAGGTGACCTAAGTGTTTCTGAGTCAATAAGGTGACCTGACTGCTTCTGAAGCACTAAGGTGACAAATGTTTCTGAGTTAGAGAGGTGACATAAGTGTTTCTGAGTCACCAAGATTACCTAAGTGTTTCTGAGTCACTAATGTGACATAAATGTTTCTGAGTCACTCAGGTGATCTAAGTGCTTCTGAATCACTAAGGTGACTTAAGTGTTTCTGAGTCACTAAGGTGGCCTAAGTGCTTCTGTGTCACTAAGGTTACCCACTTGTTTTTGAGTCACTGATGTAACCCAAGTGTTTCTGAGTCACTAAGTTGACATAAATGTTTCTGAGTCACCATAGTGACAGAAGTGTTTCTAAATCACTAAGGTGACCAAAGAGTTTCTGAAACAATATGGTGACATATTTGTTTCAGAGTCACTAAGGTGACCTAAGTGTTTCTGAGTCAATACGGTGACCTCAGTGCTTCTGAGGCACTAAGGTGATAAATATTTCTGAGTTACTAAGGTGACATAAGTGCTTCTGTATCACTGAGGTAACTCAAGTGTTTCTGAGTTACTAAAGTGACATAAGTGCTTCTGAGTTACCAAGATGATCTAAGTGTTTCTGAGTAACTAAGGTGACCTGATTGCTTCTGAGTCACCAAGGTTACCCAAGTGTTTCTAAGTGCTTCTGAATCACTAATGTGACTTCAGTGTTTCTAAGTCACTAAGGTGGCCTAAGTGCTTCTGGGTCACTAAGGTTACCCACTTTATTCTGAGTCACTAAGGTAACCCAAGTGTTTCTGAGTCACTAAGGTGACATAAATGTTTGAGTCACAATGGCTACAGAAGTGTTTCTGAGTCACTAAGGTGACTTTATGTCTTCAGAGTTGCTAGGGTGACCTAAGTGTTTCTGAGTCACTAAGGTGAACTAAGTGTTTTTGAGTCACTAAGGTGACCCAAGTGTTTCTGAGTCACTAGGGAGCAAAGTGCTTCTGAGTCAGCTACAAGACCAAAATGTCAACCTTCTTTATTTCTTATGGCAGTGATTGATATATGATGACATACTGCAAAATAGCTGTATATCATTGAAAGGTTAATAATGCAGTTGAGGATTTTTGAATTCAGAGAAACTGTAACATCCAGGTAAACTCTTATATTCTTTCAAAACCTGTTTCTTCGTTACATGAATCAGTGTAAGAACTTTACCTGTCAATATTTCATCACCTAGGATGCTGTTGCTGGCATTATAACATTCCTGTAAAATAAATTAACATAAATATATCATTTATACATATTTGTATTTCTGCAAAGTAACTAATTACTTAAAATTCACAAAACATTACATAGTGACATGTTTTGTTTAGAAAGATATTTAAAGGGGCACTAGCTGTGTTTACCAAAGAAATATTTAGATTTTTTCTACCTGTAATTATACTTGTACCTAATATACAATACAAATAAGAGATATACACAAAAGAAAAAAAGCCAGAGCTGGGTTTGTCAGGCAATTTTCACAAAATATATAGGAATTTAAGAATTTTTATGCCTGTGTATATCTCTCTTTTGTTACTGTATATCAATCTAAGAAGTAAAACAGGAAAAGAATTTGGAAAAGTAAACATAGTTAATGCCCCTTTAAAACCTCAGCAAATATAGTCAGAAATTTATTATCTGTTTATCAGCACATAATCAACTATTGCCCTGGAAGTGTTTTCTAAAGGTGTCAAGGTATAACGGGTAGCAGATAATCAACTATTGCCCATGAAGTGTTTTCCCAAGATGTAACAAGGTATAACAGGTCGCAGATAATCAACTATTGCCCAGGAAGTGTTTTCCCAAGATGTAACAAGGTATAACAGGTCGCAGATAATCAACTATTGCCCAGGAAGTGTTTTCCCAAGATGTAACAAGGTAAAACAAGTCGAAGATAATCAACTATTGCCCATGAAGTGTTTTCCCAAGATGTAACAAGGTATAACAGGTCGCAGATAATCAACTATTGCCCAGGAAGTGTTTTCCCAAGATGTAACAAGGTATAACAGGTCGAAGATAATCAACTATTGCCCTGGAAGTGTTTTCCCAAGATGTAACAAGGTATAACAGGTCGCAGATAATCAACTATTGCCCAGGAAGTGTTTTCCCAAGATGTAACAAGGTATAACAGGTCGCAGATAATCAACTATTGCCCTGGAAGTGTTTTCCCAAGATGTAACAAGGTATAACAGGTCGAAGATAATCAACTATTGCCCATGAAGTGTTTTCCCAAGATGTAACAAGGTGTAACAGGTCGCAGATAATCAACTATTGCCCTGGAAGTGTTTTCCCAAGATGTAACAAGGTGTAACAGGTCGCAGATAATCAACTATTACCCATGAAGTGTTTTCTAAAGGTGTAACAAGGTATAACAGGTAGCAGATAATCCACTATTGCCCAGGAAGTGTTTTCACAAGATGTAACAAGGTATAACAGGTCGCAGATAATCAACTATTGCCCATGAAGTGTTTTCTAAAGGTGTAACAAGGTATAACAGGTAGCAGATAATCCACTATTGCCCTGGAAGTGTTTTCACAAGATGTAACAAGGTATAACAGGTAGCAGATAATCCACTATTGCCCAGGAAGTGTTTTCCCAAGATGTAACAAGGTATAACAGGTAACAGATAATCCACTATTGCCCAGGAAGTGTTTTCCCAAGATGTAACAAGGTATAACAGGTAGCAGATAATCCACTATTGCCCAGGAAGTGTTTTCACAAGATGTAACAAGGTATAACAGGTAGCAGATAATCCACTATTGCCCAGGAAGTGTTTTCACAAGATGTAACAAGGTATAACAGGTAGCAGATAATCAACTATTGCACAGGAAGTGTTTTCCCCAAGGTAAAACAAGGTATAAGAGGGAACAGATAATCAACAATTGTCATGATGTGTTTTCGCAAGGTGTAACAGGTAGCAGGTAATCAACTTTTGCCCAGAAAGTGTTTTACAAAGGTGCAAATGGTAAAACAGGTAAAAGATAATCAACTATTGTCCAGGAGGTGTTTTCCCAAGGTAGAATAGGTAACAGATAATCAATTATTGTCATGATGTGTTTTTCCAAGATATAACCGGTAACAGATAATCAACTACTGCCTAGGAAGTGTTTTGCCAAGGTATAACAGGTAGCAGATAATCAACTACTACCTAGGAAGTGTTTTGCCAAGGTATAACAGGTAGCAGATAATCAACTATTGCCCAGCAAGTGTTCTCCCAAGGTATAACAAGGTATAACAGGTAACAGATAATCAACTATTACTCAGAAACTGTTTTCCAACTGTATAACAGGTAGCAGATAATCAAACATTGCCCAAGAAGTGTTTTCCCAAGATGTAACAAGGTAGAACAGGCAGCAGATAATCAACTAGTACCCAGGAAGTGCTTTCCCTAGGTGTAACAGGTAACAGATAATCAATTATTGCCATGATGTGTTTTCCCAAGATGTAACAAGGTGTAACAGGTCGCAGATAATCAACTATTGCCCATTATGTGTTTTCCCAAGATGTAACAAGGTATAACAGGTCGCAGACAATCAACTATTGCCCATTATGTGTTTTCCCAAGATGTAACAAGGTATAACAGGTCGCAGATAATCAACTATTGCCCATGATGTGTTTTCCCAAGATGTAACAAGGTATAACAGGCCGCAGATAATCAATTATTGCCATGATGTGTTTTTCCAAGATGTAACAAGGTGTAACAGGTCGCAGATAATTAACTATTGCCCATTATGTGTTTTCCCAAGATGTAACAAGGTGTAACAGGTCGCAGACAATCAACTATTGCCCATTATGTGTTTTCCCAAGATGTAACAAGGTATAACAAGTCGCAGATAATCAACGATTGCCATGATGTGTTTTCCCAAGGTGTAACAAGGTATAACAAGTCGAAGATAATCAACGATTGCCATGATGTGTTTTCCCAAGGTGTAACAAGGTATAACAAGTCGCAGATAATCAACGATTGCCATGATGTGTTTTCCCAAGATGTAACAAGGTATAACAAGTCGCAGATAATCAACGATTGCCATGATGTGTTTTCCCAAGGTGTAACAAGGTATAACAAGTCGCAGATAATCAACGATTGCCATGATGTGTTTTCCCAAGGTGTAACAAGGTATAACAAGTCGCAGATAATCAACTATTGCCATGATGTGTTTTCCAAAGGTGTAACAAGGTATAACAGGTCGCAGATAATCAACTATTGCCATGATGTGTTTTCCCAAGGAGTAACAAGGTATAACAGGTCACAGATAATCAACTATTGCCATGATGTGATTTCCCAAGTTATAACAGGTAGCAAATAATCAACTTTTGTCCAGGAAGTGTTTTCACAAGGTGTAACAAGGTATAACATGTCGCAGATAATCAACTATTGCCATGATGTGTTTTCCCAAGGAGTAACAAGGTATAACATGTCGCAGATAATCAACTATTGCCATGATGTGTTTTCCCAAGGAGTAACAAGGTATAACAGGTCGCAGATAATCAACTATTGCCATGATGTGTTTTCCAAAAGTATAACAAAAGTAGGTATATGTATATAGTGGTATACACAAAATTACACAATGAGTGTCAGTATATTATCATGTTTATCTTACTCGAAAAGACACAAGGTTTAGTGTCTCTTCAAATTTTGAAAATTAACTAACTCGAGTTAGATAAACATGATAATCAACTAACATGTGTTGTTGAATCTGTTTCTTCCATAACTAAAAACATCAGTAGTTTGGATTTTTAGCCTACATCACATCTAAACACTATCTAGCTTGGACTCTAGTGATCACATCAAACCTGTACCTTGCTTCAATCTCCAGAATACTTCAATACATGTATATCAATATGGTAGGAAACCGGACATTGTTAGAGACTTCAATAACAAACCCCTTCCCCCAATTACTTGAATTGTTAACTTTCAGCACCAACAAAGTGTCTGATGCAACTTCATGTACAAACATTTAATCACAGCAGTAGTATGGGCTTGGCCAATGAGATTTATTCAGCCCTGATAGTTATTTGTATTTGTTTAACTAACTGCAGCTTTGTTTATACAACAGCTTGAGAGTGGTACAACAACACAAGTTATGGTAGGATTAGTTGTAAGCAATGTAATGTCTTTTATATGAACTTTACAAACACCCACTCCTAGAACAGGTCTGGAAAATTTGAATATATTTTTCTTTTTGGAGGTAATCTATAGAATTTAAATCTGATGTTATCCTTTTTTCAGTATGGTCTCATGTTTCAAATACATATATATAACAAGAGCCAAGAAACATGAATACAAGATAAGTTTGCAAGGAGATTATAGTATAAGATTACAGAGGCATTAGAGAAAATATGGACTAGTAAAAGTTTTCTTTCTAGACGGACAATGACTTAATGTCACCAGTATTCAATCTTAAGTTTTCTTTACAGACTAACAATAACTTACTAAAGCAAGTATTCTATCTTTGGCCATAATCTGTACAGGCACTGTCAATATTTTTTTCACCAAAGCCTTTCTAATAAACAGCCTTCCTCTACCACAGGCAGTACAAACCTATAAATAAACATAATGAAATCATCAATAATTAGGGGGGAGAGAGAGAGAGAAAAGAGAGAGACAGACAGAGAGACAGAGAGAGACAGAGACAGAGACAGACAGCAAGACAGAGACAGACAGACAGAGACAGACAGACAGTGAGACAGAGACAGACAGACAGTGAGACAGAGACAAAGCAAGATAGACAGATACAGAGACAGAGACAAAGACAAAGAGACAGACAATGAGACAGAGGAGACAGACAGAGACAAAGAGAGACAGATAGGATTACCTTCTTTGAATTTTTTACATCATCAATGGCCATTGATAATACAGGATTGCATCTGAAATATAAATGTACAAATTGGTTTGTCAGTAAAGTTAAGAGACAGATTTAACAGTAAAGATGAATCGAGTCTATCAATGATCAGTAACCATTGCTTAGTAGCCAGAACAACATTTTTTCAATAATCTCAAATTTGGCCCTTGATCAATTAATTGCATTACTTTTTTAAAGATGAAATTCACTAATTCTTTACCCTGGTATAAAACTAATTTAAATATATTTTCATGGCATACTGCTAAAAATAAAAACAAAATGACTGTTGCCTTGGAATCATTTTATCTTAATGTTCATGAAAATATAAATCAAACATGTAACCATCCAGTAAATAGAGAATAACAATGTCTTATTCATCCATGTTTCCGTCTCCCAATTTTTTATTCATCCATGTTGCCGTCTCCCGATCTTTCTATTCATCCAAGTTTCCATCTCCTAATCTTTCTATTCATCCAAGTTTCCATCTCCCAATCTTTCTATTCATCCATGTTTCCATCTTACAATCTTTCTATTCATCTATGTTTCCATCTTACAATCTTTCTATTCATCCATATTTCCATCTCCAAATCTTTCTATTCATCCAAGTTTCCGTCTCCCAATCTTTCTATTCATCCATGTTTTCGTCTCCCTATCTTTCTATTCATCCAAGTTTCCATCTCCCAATCTTTCTATTCATCCATATTTCCATCTCAAAATCTTTCTATTCATCTATGTTTCAGTCTCCCAATCTTTCTATTCATCCAAGTTTCCATCTTCCAATCTTTCTATTCATACATTTTTCCATCATCATATCTGTCTATTCATCCATATTTCCATCTCCAAATCTTTCTTTTCATCTATGTTTCAGTCTCCCAATCTTTCTATTCATCTATATTTCAGTCTTCCAATCTTTCTATTCATCCATGTTAACATCTCCTAATCTTTCTATCCTATTTTATGGTGACTGAGATTGTGTGACTACTCAGTGTATGTCAATAATGTAATTGTTATATCTTCCTGTTACATGCTCAAAATGTCAGTTTTATATGTTAGAAGAGAGTGTCAGTAAAGTTATGTAATCATTATATATTCCTATTACATGGTCAAAGTGGCAGTTTTTTATATTTAGAGAGAGGGCACCTAGCATCCTCATTCCCTTGTTTGGGGGAGAAATTGTAAACTAACTCTTTACTTTTAAGGAGGAGCATTATCAATGTCAAAAATAATCAATACAAACACTGAAATGTAAATATTGACTTATAGTTGGTGTAAAAATGACCTTTTGTAATTTATCATCTAAATACAATGTATATATATAATGCTTCAGTACATATATGTAACAGTTACTACCATTCAAGTAATTTTACGTATAAACTTTAAAATATAAAACATATAGATTTTTTCTTTACTACAGGTTCAATGATTCTAATTTTAAATGACTGTCTCATTTATATGAACACATGATAACTACAATATAGTCTAGACTACTCAAGTGACCTTCTATATATAAAGACTCCCTGTCTTATGTGACTGTATCTAAGGTGACCTAACAGTATTTCCTATATATAAACTGGTCTGTATCAAGTGACCCCCTATATATAAAGACTCCCTGTCTTATGTGACTGTATCTAAGGTGAACCAACAGTATTTCCTATATATAAACTAGTCTGTATCAAGTGACTCCCTGTATATAAAAACTCCTTGTCTTATGTGACTGTATCTAAGGTGAACCAACAGTATTTCCTATATATAAACTAGTCTGTATCAAGTGACTCCCTGTATATAAAAACTCCTTGTCTTATGTGACTGTATCTAAGGTGACCCAACAGTATTTCCTATATATAAACTAGTCTGTATCAAGTGACTCCCTGTATATAAAAACTCCTTGTCTTATGTGACTGTATCTAAGGTGAACCAACAGTATTTCCTATATATAAACTAGTCTGTATCAAGTGACTCCCTGTATATAAAAACTCCTTGTCTTATGTGACTGTATCTAAGGTGACCCAACAGTATTTCCTATATATAAACTAGTCTGTATCAAGTGACCCCCTATATATAAAGACTCCCTGCCTTATGTGACTGTATCTAAGGTGACCCAACAGTATTTCCTATATATAAACTGGTCTGTATCAAGTGACTCCCTATATATAAAGACTCCCTGTCTTATGTGACTGTATCTAAGGTGACCCAACAGTATTTCCTATATATAAACTAGTCTGTATCAAGTGAAGTGACCCCCTATATATAAAGACTCCCTGTCTTATGTGACTGTATCTAAGGTGACCCAACAGTATTTCCTATATATAAACTAGTCTGTATCAAGTGACTCCCTATATATAAAGACTCCCTGACTTATGTGACTGTATCTAAGGTGAACCAACAGTATTTCCTATATATAAACTAGTCTGTATCAAGTGACCCCCTATATATAAAGTCTCCCTGTCTTATGTGACTGTATCTAAGGTGACCTAACAGTATTTCCTATATATAAACTGGTCTGTATCAAGTGACTCCCTATATATAAAGACTCCCTGTCTTATGTGACTGTATCTAAGGTGACCCAACAGTATTTCCTATATATAAACTGGTCTGTATCAAGTGAAGTGACCCCCTATATATAAAGACTCCCTGTCTTATGTGACTGTATCTAAGGTGACCTAACAGTATTTCCTATATATAAACTGTTCTGTATCAAGTGACCCCCTATATATAAAGACTCCCTGTCTTATGTGACTGTATCTAAGGTGACCTAACAGTATTTCCTATATATAAACTGGTCTGTATCAAGTGACTCCCTATATATAAAGACTCCCTGTCTTATGTGACTGTATCTAAGGTGACCCAACAGTATTTCCTATATATAAACTGGTCTGTATCAAGTGACCCCCTATATATAAAGACTCCCTGCCTTATGTGACTGTATCTAAGGTGACCCAACAGTATTTCCTATATATAAAACTAGTCTGTATCAAGTGACCCCCTATATATAAAGACTCCCTGTCTTATGTGACTGTATCTAAGGTGACCCAACAGTATTTCCTATATATAAACTGGTCTGTATCAAGTGACCCCCTATATATAAAGACTCCCTGTCTTATGTGACTGTATCTAAGGTGACCCAACAGTATTTCCTATATATAAACTGGTCTGTATCAAGTGACCCCCTATATATAAAGACTCCCTGTCTTATGTGACTGTATCTAAGGTGACCCAACAGTATTTCCTATATATAAAACTAGTCTGTATCAAGTGACCCCCTATATATAAAAGACTCCCTGTCTTATGTGACTGTATCTAAGGTGACCCAACAGTATTTCCTATATATAAACTAGTCTGTATCAAGTGACCCCCTATATATAAAGACTCCCTGTCTTATGTGACTGTATCTAAGGTGACCCAACAGTATTTCCTATATATAAACTAGTCTGTATCAAGTGACCCCCTATATATAAAGACTCCCTGTCTTATGTGACTGTATCTAAGGTGACCCAACAGTATTTCCTATATATAAACTGGTCTGTATCAAGTGACCCCCTATATATAAAGACTCCCTGCCTTATGTGACTGTATCTAAGGTGACCCAACAGTATTTCCTATATATAAACTGGTCTGTATCAAGTGATTCCCTATATATAAAGACTCCCTGTCTTATGTGACTGTATCTAAGGTGACCCAACAGTATTTCCTATATATAAACTGTTCTGTATCAAGTGACCCCCTATATATAAAGTCTCCCTGTCTTATGTGACTGTATCTAAGGTGACCCAACAGTATTTCCTATATATAAACTGGTCTGTATCAAGTGACCCCCTATATATAAAGACTCCCTGTCATATGTGACTGTATCTAAGGTGAACCAACAGTATTTCCTATATATAAACTGGTCTGTATTAAGTGACTCCCTATATATAAAGACTCCCTGTCATATGTGACTGTATCTAAGGTGAACCAACAGTATTTCCTATATATAAACTGGTCTGTATTAAGTGACCCCCTATATATAAAGTCTCCCTGTCTTATGTGACTGTATCTAAGGTGAACCAACAGTATTTCCTATATATAAACTAGTCTGTATCAAGTGACCCCCTATATATAAAGTCTCCCTGTCTTATGTGACTGTATCTAAGGTGACCCAACAGTATTTCCTATATATAAACTAGTCTGTATCAAGTGACCCCCTATATATAAAGACTCCCTGTCATATGTGACTGTATCTAAGGTGGCCCAACAGTATTTCCTATATATAAACTGGTCTGTATTAAGTGACTCCCTATATATAAAGACTCCCTGTCATATGTGACTGTATCTAAGGTGGCCCAACAGTATTTCCTATATATAAACTAGTCTGTATCAAGTGACCCCCTATATATAAAGTCTCCCTGTCTTATGTGACTGTATCTAAGGTGACCCAACAGTATTTCCTATATATAAACTGGTCTGTATCAAGTGACCCCCTATATATAAAGACTCCCTGCCTTATGTGACTGTATCTAGGGTGACCCAACAGTATTTCCTATATATAAACTGGTCTGTATCAAGTGACCCCCTATATATAAAGACTCCCTGACTTATGTGACTGTATCTAAGGTGACCCAACAGTATTTCCTATATATAAACTGGTCTGTATCAAGTGACCCCCTATATATAAAGACTCCCTGACTTATGTGACTGTATCTAAGGTGACCCAACAGTATTTCCTATATATAAACTGGTCTGTATCAAGTGACCCCCTATATATAAAGACTCCCTGTCTTATGTGACTGTATCTAAGGTGACCCAACAGTATTTCCTATATATAAACTGGTCTGTATCAAGTGACCCCCTATATATAAAGACTCCCTGACTTATGTGACTGTATCTAAGGTGACCCAACAGTATTTCCTATATATAAACTAGTCTGTATTAAGTGACTCCCTGTATATAAAAACTCCTTGTCTTATGTGACTGTATTCAAGTTGGCCCAATAGTATTTCCTATATAACTGGTCTGTATTAAGTGATTCCCTGTCTTATGTGACTTGTCTGAGTTGGCCAAACAGTATTCTATATATATATTTATATATAAACTGGTCTGTATTAAGTGACTCCATGTTTTATGTGACCAAAACTGGCAAGTCCTTTTGACAATCACATAAGGCAGTCTCTACTGTAATTCATTCAAACAGAGATATCTACAATCAATATACACATGTAATACCTTTGGTTTGGTCCTAATGAGGGCAGTTTACATATCCAGTTCCAAAAGTGTTCTCCTTTTCCAAACCATTTTGACTCTTTAACAAAAGAACAGAAGTAAATATATGAACGCATAAGTATTAAAGTCTGAAGATGAACAGAAGTAAACATATGTACATATAAGTATTAAAGTCTGAAGATGAACAGAAGTAAACATATGTACATATAAGTATTAAAGTCTGTAGATGAACAGAAGTAAACATATGTACATATAAGTATTAAAGTCTGTAGATGAACAGAAGTAAACATATGTACATATAAGTATTAAAGTCTGCAGATGAACAGAAGTAAACATATGTACATATAAGTATTAAAGTCTGTAGATGAACAGAAGTAAACATATGTACACATAAGTATTAAAGTCTGTAGATGAACAGAAGTAAACATATGTACATATAAGTATTAAAGTCTGTAGATGAACAGAAGTAAACATATGTACATATAAGTATTAAAGTCTGCAGATGAACAGAAGTAAACATATGTACATATAAGTATTAAAGTCTGTAGATGAACAGAAGTAAACATATGTACATATAAGTATTAAAGTCTGCTTAAGAACAGAAGTAAACATATGTACATATAAGTATTAAAGTCTGCTTAAGAACAGAAGTAAACATATGTACATATAAGTATTAAAGTCTGCTTAAGAACAGAAGTAAACATATGTACATATAAGTATTAAAGTCTGTAGATGAACAGAAGTAAACATATGTACATATAAGTATTAAAGTCTGTAGATGAACAGAAGTAAACATATGTACATATAAGTATTAAAGTCTGCAGATGAACAGAAGTAAACATATGTACATATAAGTATTAAAGTCTGTAGATGAACAGAAGTAAACATATGTACATATAAGTATTAAAGTCTGCTTAAGAACTGAAGTAAACATATGTACATATAAGTATTAAAGTCTGCTTAAGAACAGAAGTAAACATATGTACATATAAGTATTAAAGTCTGCTTAAGAACAGAAGTAAACATATGTACATATAAGTATTAAAGTCTGTAGATGAACAGAAGTAAACATATGTATATATAAGTATTAAAGTCTGCTTAAGAACAGAAGTAAACATATGTACATATAAGTATTAAAGTCTGTAGATGAACAGAAGTAAACATATGTACATATAAGTATTAAAGTCTGTAGATGAACAGAAGTAAACATATGTACATATAAGTATTAAAGTCTGTAGATGAACAGAAGTAAACATATGTACATATAAGTATTAAAGTCTGTAGATGAACAGAAGTAAACATATGTACATATAAGTATTAAAGTCTGTAGATGAACAGAAGTAAACATATGTACATATAAGTATTAAAGTCTGCAGATGAACAGAAGTAAACATATGTACATATAAGTATTAAAGTCTGAAGATGAACAGAAGTAAACATATGTACATATAAGTATTAAAATCTGCTTAAGAACAGAAGTAAACATATGTACATATAAGTATTAAAGTCTGTAGATGAACAGAAGTAAACATATGTACATATAAGTATTAAAGTCTGCTTAAGAACAGAAGTAAACATATGTACATATAAGTATTAAAGTCTGTAGATGAACATGACCTACAGATACAACAACTTCAACATTATACAGATAATTTGTTGCGACTCACAGGCATCAAATTTCCTCTCTTTTTCCTATTTTGACATTAAGTATATATTTCTTAGATGTAAATCAAAATGTCAATTTCAGATTTTAATTTCAACTATATTTCTATGCAATATGAATAGGTTATTGGATGAATATGTTGATATATTTATGCCTGAGTTCTTGGCCTGGAAAAAGATCGAGCTGCTGCCAAGAAAGAGGGCATAAATATCTCAACATATAAACATTCAATAACCATCTAATTACTGGTATATATTCTTATCAATCAAACAATGGTCCTGATTTAAAATATTTTATCTAATTCACAACAAATCACACTATCATCATATTTTTGTGCAGCATGTCATAGATATAGTGTGTATAACAAAAGAAATCCTGGGGCCCGTTTTACGAAAGGTCCTAAATCCTAACCTTTAGTCCTAACTACCATGGCAACTCATCACTGATTGGTCAGTCCCATGACAATTAGGAAAAAATACATTACATTTAGTATAGATTATAGAAACAATCAAAATTATTTGTAGGACAAAATCATCTTTTGATTAGGTATGGTGTTATGATGATCATTTTAGTGAGTGCCAATCTGAGGAAGGTAAGTTGTGTGTGTGTGTGTCTGAGCAGCGATTTATATATAGCTAGTCTGTAAATTTCCCAAATTCATATTTCTAAAATGCATTTTGGATTATCAATTATCATTTACGCGTTCTATTATCATCGACATCTTCCATACATGGTCTCCGTTTTAGTCTTATCAAAACTTGTGGTAAACATGCAAGTTGGATGTACACGTGTAAAACCAGGGAAGTCCTTCATGTCCCTGGTAAAGCTAAGTGATGTCAAATTCATGAAATTTTGCTTCAGAAAAAAGATTAAAATGAGCTATGTATCAAAAAATTGGGGGGTCAGATAAACAAAGTTATTAAAAAAAAAATATTATGGAAATGGCATTCACCGTCAGTATTATTGAGAATGTGCTTGAGTTAAAAAATAAAATAAAATGCACAGGGCCCGAAATCACCAAATTTACTCAGCACTCAAGCTCAAAATTTGAGTACATACTCAAACAATTTTTGAATATTTCTGAAGTTTTCTTTAAATGAGCAAAGATTTTTATCATTATTTACAATTGTATGATGTCAATATACAAACATGTTCAGTTACAGAATAAATTTTGTCTATATTTACCTGAAAATCATGAAAAGTTAGTTGAGCTTGAGTACTGACTAAATTTGGTGACTTTGGGGCCCAGATCTACTTCTCATCTCACAATATAAAATATATTGGTTTTAATAATTTCATATTTCTGAATTACATTTTTAAGTTCGAATTTTATCTATAATTATTTCATGCAACATGTAACACATACGTCTTAGTTTTAGTAGTTTCAAAAGCTGACCTTAACATTTTTAACAACTTGCTCAGCAGGGCAAGTGCTGTACTGATATTTGCTTGCCGGCCATGAAGATTTGGTTGCCCACAAAGAAAAAAAATGTTTGAGTCAATTTTGTGTTTTATAAATTTATTGTTATTTTAATAAATATATGTAACTACTGTGTGTTTAAATTGATCCAAATTATAAAAGTTTTCATTTTTTAAAACAATATCTATCCATTTTAAGTATCTCATTAAAACTTTTATTCATAACAACTAATTTTCCTTTTATTATTCACCTACATTTAATTAAGATTTTGAACTATTTCTGACTTGAAATGGACCAAATAACGGCCCCAAAAAGTGGCAAAAAAATTCCTGAAATCAATTCGCCAAACAGGCAACTTCGTACGTAAAACAATTCGCCCGATCGTAAATTCAGTCGCCTCAAGCTAACGGGCACCCGTTAATTTCCACCCCTGATATCTGTAATGTAGAAAACTGTGGTGTAAATGACACATATCGCCAGTCATCATTTGGTGCATGGTTGACAGAAAAATTTTACCCAACAGAACATTGATTAAAATCTTAAAACATGCAGACCTATTTCTCATCAAACAAAACAAAGATATTTTGCTGTATCTTTGAGTCCCATACATACGGACAGGTAATCTGCACACAAGCAGCAATCACCTGAGGGCAAGTTTTACACCTTCACCAGAGGTGTGAAATTGTAAATCTGTTATAGATAACCCGCTCACTTAATACCACGAGACCTGGTGCCATACGGTCAAATTTCTTCCCCTTTATGCCTTCCCTACTAATACCGTATTCAACCAAATAAGTGCCCAGGGCACTACAAAAACAGGAAAAAAGGTTGGCATTTATTGGGACAGTCAGACAATTAATTGTTTATAAGGCATGGTGGTAAAGTTGATGTAATTATTATCGAGGACACCTATTGCCATTCTTTTGTTACTGGGGAGCTACAGATTAACTGTTACTTACCATTGTTCTGGTCCACATCTCGTCAATGAGCTACAAAAGATACTTAATCATGTGTAAAAAAGGTGAACAAATCTAAATTATAGGGGGAGTTATGCTCGCTGGGACAAGGGTGCTCATTGGGTCAAATACAATAAACAAAAACAAAAAATTGATATACAATATACTTACGTTTTAGTCCTTTACTAAATATTTCTTCTAAAGTTGTACAAAGCTTATGTAGACATTCATTTTTGTCATTCACAACCTGTTTTCTAGTTCTCAGCTCCAAAACCAACCCTAAAAGATAAGTTTGAAAAATCATAATAAAAATACATTGTGTAATTATCTCTGCAAATTTTTTCTCTAGATACAAAAAGTATAAAAATTGCTAATTCCCGTAAATTCACATTATTAGAATTAGCTGGATACGCAAATGATAATAAATTACTTTAAACAGCTAAATTTAACTGAAAGAATTTAATTTCAAATCTTATATGATGAAGGGAACAATAATATACATTGTATATAATGATTATATCCAAAATACATTTACTTCTATACCCAGATATTTGTTGCTAAATCTTGCCTTAATTACATTGTTCTATTTAATTTTGTACTTAATTTCAGTAAAATAATTTTTTTAAAAATTCAATGCAAAAAAAAATAATAAAAAAAGAAAATAAAAAGAAAATTCAAAGGACTAAATGTCCTGAAAGGCAAGTCCTTTGTCTAATCTGATTTGGTGAATTTATGCAAGAATATATATATCAAGATGCAAATCAATGCTAAAAACATTCTAAGCTGGTATCATAGACATACATGTATATCTGTAACATTGACAAATATACATGTACATGTGTGTTTCTGCTGACATGTTACATGTACAAAGATTAAATCATTCAAAGGTATGTGTACTTAGGCCTACTCAGATAATATTCCATAAATTTGTTGAAACACAAATTATTCTGAATTAATTTTATGTATTACTAATCTGTCTGATGAAAGAGTAAAGATTTCACCCTTAATATATATATTACCAATATGATACTGAAAATTTGGGTATCATTGGGTATCACCATGGGCATGGCACCTGATTTCACCTCTTGGTTTCCAGAGGTCCGTGCTTGTCCATTTTTACCAGATCTGTATTTATAGCCTGGACATCCTAAAGATTTATACTTTGGTATCTGAGATTTTTTATATTTTAGTTTCCACTGTAAACAGGTACAGGTATATGTAATTTTAAATAATGGCCTACATCTACACACAGGTACTTGAGGACAGGAAATTTGATGATTTAGTATTATCTGCAATACATGTATCATTCAATGATATTGGCGTACTTTTATTTAATTTAGATTAAAAAATGAGGCGTAATCTAAGCTGGGAAAAACCTCAAAATGAAATAAAATTACACCAATAGCGTTGAGTAATATTGCAAGTAATAATAAATTATACATTAAAAAATATATACAAATTCCTGTCCTCAAGTACCTCTGCAGTACATGCAGTTACTAATTAACCTGGGAATATACAGCCTAGATTTACGGAAATAAGTATATGCTGTCATATGCCATAAAACATTTATTTGAAATATATGAAATCAGTGAATGCACATGTTTGATTATGCATCAATAGAGATTTATACATTTTACGACATGTTTACAAAACAGAGGACATACTGAATCAGACTAAGAGTTACACATAGATATATCATGATTTCAACATTTTAAAAAATGTTGCACTGTTGAATGTTCAGTTCCCTTTAATCCCCAATTTTTATAAACAGCAATATGTACATTCAACAACCTTAAAATTACGTTGTTATTTGGTAAGGAAAAATGAAATAATAAATGTAGGTCAATTTCTCAAATACAAATTGGGTTAGGGAATTTAAACAGCAGGTCTAACTGATTTAAGGTCGAAACAACCGTTGTAGCGATTACCAACATAACCAAATCAACTAAAACTATCTGGCTAGATTTCAAAACTCTAATATTGACAGGAATCATGTAATTGCTAGCTGCATTGAAGTCTGTGCTATCTGACCAGAACCACAATCGAGTAAACTTATCTTTTATTCTCTCACAAATATTACAGAATTTACAGCACACCAGGAAAGCATCTTACTGAAAGGTTTAACAGTGGGTTTGTCTATGATCAATTCCACGAGTAAGCTTGAAAACTCAAATAATGTATCAGTTATGCATTTAGCTAAAGAAAAAAAAATATGGTGTATGAATAAAAAAGAAACTATGACCAATTCCAGTTTCTAAATATCACAAATTAAATTGTGTACCAATGTCAGAATGGGCAAAGGTGAACTGAGGGTATTTCCCTTTTCAACAAGTTGTCCTATGTCAAGTAACCATAAAAATAATTCATCAAAGCATTTTTTACCATCTTCATTGTTAAAAGAAATGGCATCCTAGTTCAGGAATAGTAATATGAGAGTATGCGTATGAAACAAGATTCAAATTAGACACATAGAAGTGTTTTAACGCTTGAATCTCATATAACTCTTTTCTACAGGGCAAGTTGAAGTAGTTAGGCAAATCCTACAGCACTTTGATTTTTGTATGATATTGTCCAGGATGGTTACTGAGTAAAGGGAAAAAACCCTAGGAGTTTTGGGTCTGTCATAGCAACAAGTCCTTGAGTTAAAAAAAAGGTGGGATCAGGGAAGATAAAGCAATCTTGAGGACATAATTATGAGGACACTGTGCTAGTTTTGTATTGTGGAACAGAGCCAGATCATGCATGTCTGATTTGTAAATTTTCATTAAATTTATTTCAAAATGATCTGGATCGTCAACTTGTTTCTTACAACAATTCAAAAACAGATCTAGTAGGCCTGTACAATTACAAAGAACAAATAGGCTAGTTCATATTGGACAAATGAGAATGGGACGCTTTGATTATGACTCTAAATAGGCTTACTGAGTAAAGTAAATTTGATAAACGGACGCATTTGTTTCTTATTCTGTCAGGGGTGTGGAGAATAACATATCACACTCCCGATCCCTAGCATACTGACAGTATTGTCAGAGAATATCAATATCAATATTCATATTGAAAAACAAGCGTCTGTGACTGTGATGATAACACTGCCAGTGTCACTTTCACTACATCGGTATCAGTATTATGACTCAACCAGTCCAAGTATTGCGTACATTTGAGTCTCTTCAGTAGCGGATCACTAACTGACATTTTTGCATTAATCGGGGGGTCATGGATTTTCATTTACATCTCAATCTTCATCGTCATCAACAGTTGCGGAGGCCGATCTCGTCATTCCGGAAGTTTAACACATGTAGAATGAAAAACCTAAATCGGTTTGATTTTTAAAAGCGACTTAATAGTTTAAACACTGTCTCTGTATTTCATTTAAATTGTTATACGTACATTTACAATTTTAATATAAAAGAAAAATAAATGAAATTATTTATCAATCCAGATCAGCACATCACCAATAACCCCCTTAGATCCCTAAAAAAATTGTCCATGTCCGATTTTAAAATTATAAATACAAACACAGTTCCGCCTAAAGAAAGCCTCCAATCTTCATGTAGGTTCATCCGTGTGAATGTTTGAAATGAAGCAAACCATATCCATATATGTCTAATTGTCTAAACACATATCATTTCAAACCACCAGGGAGACATTAATTTTGTTGACAGCTATATTATCCCACGTGAAATAAGATTTAAAGCATGCAGCTGTATTCACAGACACTTGTTTCTTCAACCCCTAGCCTAGGCTAATGGCCCTGGATAGAAACAAGTGCCTGTTGCTGCGTTTGGTAGCCTATTTCTACTCCCTTGGATCATAGATATTTTCTCTGTAACACTTATTTACATATAATTTTACAGTAAATCAACACTTCAGTGTCTTCTTTGCTCTCTCTCTCTCTCTCTCTCTCTCTCTCTCTCTCTCTCTCTCTCTCTCTCTCTCGTTTTCTGATGTGTCATGTAGAGAATCTAATGGAAACGCCTATGGGGTCACATTCGAGTGACCTTTCTTAGCCAACTTTCAAACATAACACATCTATGAGATTACTCACATGTGACCTCATATTAGGTAAACTTTAGATCCTCTATCTGAAGTATCAAAAAACTAGAGCAGTTAGAGATAAGTTTTTAATCAGATTGGAGAAACATGCAAAGTATCTATCATGATTGTGATGCTAAGGAATGTTATGTACTGACTGGTAAAACAAACCTTTTTTTTTTCTTTGTATTTGATGCTCATCATATTGTACCAATTTATAGTTCCATATAGATGGATACATGTATAAATAGCTAAAGGGTAAAACATTTACAACATGTCTCCGATACATATTACTATAAATAGTTCCATATGCATGAATATAAATAGCCCAAGCATATAAACATACATGTATATATTTCCTTGAGTAAATGATAATCATATAATTGTAATCTATGGTTTCATATACATGTAGGCCTACATATAAATCCTAAGCATATAAACATATATGTGCATAGCATGTTAGATGTTCAAAACCATCAAAGTTACTTTTTATCGTTACCATTTTATTTTCTAATGGAATAATATAAAAAATATACTTTTGCTTTCATTAAAGCTTTTCAACAAACCATGTTAAGAGTATTACTTCTATGCTAATTCTAGGTCTAATGTGAAACACATCTCTATACTCTGTTCTAGGTACATACACATGTACATGTTCATCGTTAAAATTGAAATGTGATTCCTTTTCTAACATCTAGATCTATTTGCAAGGATCCCAACATGACAACAATGGAATTAGACCCACTGTTTGTCAAAGCACTGAAACTTCTCCACTCTAAAAGTAAAGATTCGACTCAGCAGTTAAAACAGCTTCTAGATGATGTACTTACACAAAGAAAGGGTCATAAGGTATGTATGTTGAACCATCTACAGAGTTTAATTATCTTGTGACTTGCAAATTATTACATGATGACCTATATATTATAAATGATTGTTAAAACAAAATTAACAAATTATTGATAATTTGGTTTATGTAGAATGAATTCAGTACGTAGATCACTGAATGTTTTGTTGTAATACTTTGGTAAGTTACCCAATCAAAGACTGGAAGACTTGTAAATATGATAAAGGCTCAACATGCATTCAGGCAAGAATTCCGGTGGACATCACTATTTAGTTTCTGGATTTATTTAGTTGACAATATAATGCCACCCCCCCCAAAAAAAAAACATGGGAGTCATGTAATCTATCACTCTTTTGGAGTTAATGGCATCTTGTAGAACAAGATACCAAAATTCAGACTTTCTGTTAATGAGGTCTTTTCAGTGCCATGAAGGTACTGGACAGAGATGTCCCTTAAAATTTAGATTTACTTAAGCTTTAAAAGTTCATTAGCAGGAATGAAATATTTCAGGCTATGGGGGCCATACTGGATCAAAGAATTAACAATGGTTTGAAAGTGAATTAACCCTCTCAGGGAGGGCTTATTTTAACATTGGACCCTATGGGAAATACAAAAGAAAAATCTTCCCCTCTGGAACCTCAAGAGCTTGCATAATGTTGTTAATATTTTCAAGTTCACTTGTTGGAAAATGAGATCCTCCATGAAGTGTGGGGAGGGGGTGTTAATTAAACATCAGACCCTAATGGAAATTCATACAAACATCTTGAATCTTAGTATTAAACATGTTGGACACTATTAGAAATACATAGATAAATAGAACTATTTTCTAAGAACCACTGAGCAACTTGACATCTAACATGACAGATATGTTGCTTGGTATGTGTGTACAATATTTTGTTAATGGAAAATAATGGAAATACCTATAAATCTTCTAAGTCTTAGATCCAGTTGTTTACTTTTGCATGTTGTAAACTAGGTGAATAATACAGGCTCAGGTGAGTGATACAGACTCGGGTGAATGATACAGACACAGGTGAGTGATACAGACTCGGGTGTATGATACAGACACAGGTTAGTGATACAGACTTGGGTATTGATACAGACTCAGGTGAGTGACACAGACTCAGGTGAGTGTACAGACTTAGGAGAGTAATATAGGCAATCAGAAAAGTGATACAGGCATTAGGTAAGTGATACAGACTCAGGTGAGTGATACAGATTAAGGTATTGATACAGACTCAGGTGAGTGATACCGATACCCAGGTGGGTGATACAGGCTCAGGTATTTGGACTGGCTCAGGTAGTGATACATATTTAAGTGAATGTTACAGTCTCAGATAGTGATACAGA
The DNA here is from genome assembly GCA_030159075.1 of Atrina japonica. NCBI lineage: Eukaryota > Metazoa > Mollusca > Bivalvia > Pterioida > Pinnidae > Atrina > Atrina japonica. The sequence continues at coordinate 65,368 of BROG01001205.1, forward strand.
CTCAGGTGAGTGATACAGACTCAGGTAGTGAAACATGCTCAGGTGAGTGATACTGACATAGATGAGTGATAAAGACTCAGAGGACTGATACAGACATCAGGTGAACCTGTAGCTTTTGACTGTTTTATGGCTTAATATCCTAAAATTCATATTTGTCTTACATATAACATAGGGCCTATGTGTTTTAGCAGAGCTCTGCATAAAAATTAAATGTTATAACATGAAACATTGTAAATTATTGTTTTCAGAGCACTGAGTTTAAGTCATCATCAAGTTCATCTAAATATCTGAAGGAACAAGAGGAACAAAAAATTAAGAAAAGAGAGGCTGAAAAACGTAGTTTAGAGAAGGTATGACATATTTCCATACTTTTCTTTAGTGTTGTAGGTGTGTAAATAAAATGTACTCCCTGAAAGCACAACTGGAATTAAGGGACTCAAGGTGAAATATATATATTCATTTGTTTTCAATGTAAATCTTGTGGTTGGCTGTTAATTCTGGCCAACCATGAGCCTATTTATGTCTTGTGGTATACATAATTAATTTCACAAATGTTCAAAATTTATTAATTTTACTTCACAGCTTAAACAAGAAATATCAGAACTTTCTGAGGAAGTTCCAGTCAAAAAGCCAAGGAAAGACTCTCCAAAGCCCTCTGGAAGTCCAGCTCATGCAGAGGAAATCAAACCAAAAGCCGAAGTGAAGCCCAAAACAGAATCTAAATCCAGACCAGATGTGAAACCAGAATCTTCAGATAAAGTGAGAAAAGATAGAGATGATAAGGACAAAAGTAAAAGAGAATCAGAGAAAAAGTCTAAATCTGAAAAAGTGAAACCAAAAGAAGAAAAGAAAGAAGAGGAGGAAGAAAGTGAAGATGAAGTCAATATCAACGCTGATGATTTTGCTTTTGGACTTGGAATAGCCTGTGTTGTGTGCAAGTAAGCAATATATATATACTGACTAATGACATGGACAAAAATGTAGTCAAAGTTTCTGGACGACCTGTCCCTTCCTAAGGATAAAACAATTTAAATTACATAAATAACACAAACATACACACAAACACACACACACACAAATGGAGATATATATCTGGGCTGAAGGATATGTGATTTAGTAGTGTGAACAGTCTTCAATAACAGCTTCTAATGTTCTTTTCGTGGGAACCTTATCGTTGCTCTAAACTAGATATTTTGACTATCAACTTAGAATGTCTAACAATTACATTAATACAGTGTAACTAACAATCGCACATACACAATGTGTCTAAAAATTACAGTAATACAGTGTAACGCATATACAACACGTCTAACAATTACGTTAATAAGATGTCACTCACAATTATACATATACAACACGTCTAACAATTACGTAAATACCATGTGACTAACAAATATACATATACAACACGTCTAACAATTACATGAATATGATGTGACTTACAATTACACATACACAACGCATCTAACAATTACGTAAATATGATCGGACAGACAATCACGTAAATATGATCTGACTGACAATTACACATATACAGTGCATCTAACAATTACGTAAATATGATCTGAATGACAATTATACATATACAGTGCGTCTAACAATTACGTAAATATGATCTGACAGACAATCGCGTAAATATGATCTGACTGACAATTACACATATACAGTGCGTCTAACAATTACGTAAATATGATCTGACTGGCATTCACAAAAATATAATGTGACAAGTTATTGTTTATATCTCTGAATTAATGAGATGTTACAATGTATAAATAAACTAATGAGACATACACATAAGAACAAATTCAGATATCCAGGTCACCTACAAAATGCTGTTTAGTTTTAATACAATTCATAAACAATATTTAAATGTGTTTATATGTTGCTTTTTCAGTCTTTTTGATGTAAAATCAGGGAACCAGCTTGTAGAATGTCAAGAATGTCATCATTTATATCATCAGGTATGTATTATAAATAATAATACATAGGTAAACCTATGGAAAGGGCAAAAGCATTCATCAACAGTTTTACATGTTCAGTTAATCCTTTTGGCGGGGGGCAACATGACAGAATCCCTAAAGGGTTTAATGTTTTATCACATAAATGTCCCGGTCATTTACTCATTACATTTCTCAATACCATACTGCTGTATAGACCTTGTTATTATTGATTTATGCATCAAAGGGTAAAGACAGGAAGCATATTGTTAAACAATGTACATGTATAATTGTTTTGGTTTGTCAGTCTGTGTCTGTCCACAATTTAATTCATCCCTGAACAAAGATTTCTGTGGCCTTATAACTCTCCTGTTTTTCAGCAAAACGTTTACTCAAAATCTCTCTCTGTCTCTGTCTCTCTCTCTGTTTATCAATATAACTTATGGCTGAGTGAACAGATAACAATGTTTTGAGGCACTTACAGATTGTCTATTTTATTACTTATACTGTATATCATTTTATTACACTTACTGTATATTGTATGTATATTGCAGGAGTGCCACAAACCACCCGTGACTGAACAAGACGTCCATGATCCACGTTTTGTGTGGTATTGCTACAGATGTACTAAAACAATGAAGAAAATGGTAAGCATATTTTATGTGGGCTTAAGTTTTTGAGGTGATATACTTTTTTGTCATGTTAGTCATCCCTTTTTAACATTAAAAGTTTTAATGGATTGTTTTTTATTCCATATCTAGTTGTTAACATCTGTGTATAAAGTGCTGCTCTTTGTCACTCTTCTCTTTTGTTATTTTGGCAGTGTCCCTGTTTGATGGAGATGTGAAGTCTAAATGCAACTCCAAATATTCCAGTGTTACAATCTTGAAAGTCATGTTCAACATAAAACTTCAAAGTAAAGTAAATCAGTCTGAAAGAGAACTTTTTCTGAATTCTGTTTTGCTTTGTATTTTTAGAAATAGAATAATTATTTGATGTAAATCTGATTTTTTCATATAAAGCATTATGTAATTATTCTGAAATCTTTACAGGTTAGCAAACCAAGTAAATCAAAGGGATCAGCCCCAGAGGAGGGTAAAGAAAAAACAAAAGTTGTAGTGGGCAAACCTACAAAATCAGATCCAGCATCAATTTTCAGCTTCCGTAGAGTGGAACCTAAGGTACATACTTTAGTCTATGATACATCCAAAGGGCCAAATGAGCTATGAGAAGGAGTGTATTAAAATACAGTAACTCTCTGATGTAATGATCATAACATGCTGATGACCTCTAGGTCAAACACTCAGATAACCTTTACCATGCATGTTTGAATATTTTAAATACAAGCACTTATGTCCAATTCAATGTTACAATGGTTTACTTTACCAAGTGTTTTCTAATAATATGCATGCATTTTTTCTTTTTACCATCAGATGATTTCTTTCTGATGTATACGAGATAAATTAATGTGTAAGATCAGCATTTAAAATTTCCATGGATGAAAACTCATATTGCTTTAGAATGAAATTTTCTTCTATATATAAAAAAAAAACCGAAATGTGACATTCAGAAATTAATGACTGTTTGTTGCCATCTAATAACAGAAAGATAATGTTGAAATAAAATCTGAAAGCCTTCGGAAGCTGGATCTGGCACCATAAAACTTGAGAATTACTGAAATATAAAAATTTTACTCAACTTTGTTTAATCTTGAAATCTGATTTGCTGAGTAGGCCAAGTTGAGAATATTCTTAGACAAATAAATTCCCATGTTTTATGGTGCTGGATCCTGAATTATATTATTCAACATAGGTCTTTCACATATATCCATAAATATCCAAAATTAAGTAAAAACCTGGGCATAAATAAAATGCATCAGTAAGAAGCTGCAAGAGCAGTCTTCATTGATGTTAGAGTTTAGCCATGGTATTGGACATTTTTGTTTGTCACTGTTTGTAAAATACATATTGTAGAATTCTTTTGAGTTTACATGCCTGTAGTGTTTACTGGCAATTCTGTAGGGTGGTTATACAAAATGAATCACTTCTTTTACAGGCCCCTGTTAACAAAGACACTTCAAATAACTCAGGAGCAAAACCTCTCAGTGGACTGGCAAGTCTCGCAGCCAATTTGTCTGGGAAAACTGACCAATCAAAATCTACCAAATCTGATTCATCAAAATCATCAAAATCGGACCAGCTGAAAATAAATGCTACTAAAGCTGAACCATCAGAAAAAGTCTCTTTAACAAGTTTATCAAAGTCAAGTAAAACTTCAGAAACTCAGAAATCTGCATCCAAGTCATCAGAGGATAGTAAAAGTAAAAGTTCCTCAGACTCTTCTAAGACTAAATCAACTCATGATTCTGGAAAATCCTCTTACAAGTCTAGTTCTAGTAGCAGTAGCAGCAGCAGTAAGCAAGCTCAAGGTGGCACAACTTCTGTTGTAAGTGCTGAAAAAAGACTTCAAATGATGAAGAAAAAAGCTGCAGTTAAAATACAGGAGAAGAGAGCGTCATTAAAGTAAAAACATTTGATCTGACATGCATTCTAAATGATCAGTGTCATATAAAGTAACATCATGAATACTTTTGAAAATCAAATTAGTTTTGTTATAAACATAGCCTACACAACTTTTCTATTAATGTGGAAGGAATGATAGTTGTTTTTGATCCTGAATAACTTGCCTAACCCAGGGAGTGAAATGATAATGTGGCATTGAAGTTCTTGTACAAGAACCAGACAAAGTAGATGCCATTTATAAACAGCTTAGATAACTTCATCTAATTAAAAGCATAGATAGGCTGCCTCGTATAAACAGCCTAGATAACTTCCTGTTATAACAGCCTAGCTAACTTCCTATCTTAAACAGCATAAATAGGCTACCTCTTATAAACAGCCTGGTTAGGCTACCTTTGATAAACAGCCTAGATAGGCTACCTCTTATAAACAGCCTAAGCAAGCTATCTCTTATAAACAGCATAGATAGGCTATCTCTCATAAACAGCCTGGACAAGCTATCTCTTATACACAGCCTAAATAAACTACCTCTTATAAACAGCCTAGATAGGCTACTCTAATAAACAGCATAAACTACCTCTTATATACAGCATAGATAGGCTACATATTGTAAACAACATGGATCAACTACCTATTATAAACAACACAGATTAACTACCTATTATAAACAGCATAGATAAGCTACCTCTTTTATACAGCATAGATCTGGGTATTATATGATTTATATAACATGTGATATGAAGATTTTTAATTGATATATTTGTCAAGAAGGCTATAAGAGTATGTAACATATCTGACAGCATTTTATCTTTGGGGCAAAACTGATAATAACTGACAGTTCTTGTGAAATTTGGTACTTTAAACTCCTAAAATTAAAATGGGGGTATGAGTTTATAGGTGAATAATGACAGCACTCAAAAGTTGTCAACTAGTTCCCAAAGATGAGTCAATATCAGGAATTGTCTAACTTTTCCGTGGAAAAAAGGCAAAAATAAAGTTCTTTGGAATATTTGTTTTAATATCTTATAACACTTAACAAACATTGAGGATTCCAGAAATGTTGTCTGAAACTCAAATTATGATGCATATGGTAACCATGGCAAATTAAAAAGGAAACAATCACTTCAAGTTGTATCCTGTTTCCAGAATGTAATATTCTTTAAAAGAAGATAAAGTGAATAAGTAATTAAATTTCAGGTAAAATTTAGTGTTAACTAACAGTTCATGCAGTATCCTATCATATATCAATTGACATATTTGAAAATTAAAAACCAAAAATCCAAGAAATTTTCAATTAAAATTGATACATTTCAAAGATTCTGAAAGTAAATTTTTTTCACTGCAGTTTGATCAATCTTAAAATTTTGGCTTAGAGCAAGGAACTAGAGGTTCCCAGGAGCCTGTATAGCTCTCCTGAAATATACTGACCATCAATAGTTTCAATTTGCAAAGCAGTTTCAGATGTATTTCCCATAGGATCCAATGTTAAATTATGGACTGCGTGCTGGTGGCCATCTTTTTTCTTTTTTTTTTTGGTAAAAAATTGGGGAAAATTTTAGCAATCGTGGTAAAGACACTTCCATACATCATTCCTGTCAAGTTTGGTTCAGTTTGCTCCAGTAGTTTCAGAGGAGTTTATCAAAATATGCTTTTCTCCCATAGGGTACAATGCTAAGCTATGTCCTGTGCTGGCGACCATGTTTTTTGGCAGAATGGAAAAGTACTGGCAATCTTAGTAAAGGACCTTCCATATATCATACATGTACCTGTAAATTTTGACTGATCAGATTTGCAATTTATACTTTAAATTTATATAGCTAGCTCTTACAGTTTTGGAGATAATAGCCCAAAACTATGAAAATTGCTAAAAATCAACATTTGAGAGGCCATACCTCAAAATCAGTACTGGGTATATCAGATTCTTCTGAAATTTTCAACACAGGTTGATCTTGTCCTGATCATTTTTTATGCATCTTGTATTATTTTAGAAAAAATAGCAAAAAAATCGAAAATCATGTCCTGCTGATTATTTCTGGCTAATTAGTTTTGACACGTTTTGTTTCATATTAGCTATTTGCAGTTTAAATTTTACCCATATATTCTATTTATAGCTATGGCGACCATGTTGGATAGTTGACAAGCATACCGGATACAATTTTGTTTCTAGATACCCCAAGGATGTTTGTGGCCATGTTTGGTTACATATGGCCTGGTGGTTTCAGAGGAGAAGATTTTTTTAAAAGTTGACATGACCCTTTGGGTCAGGTGAGCTAAAAAGTAATAATTTATTCAATGTCAACTTGACCTTTATAAATCATATTTACTTTTATTGGAAAAGTTAAATAAATTTCAGAATTAAAGTAAATTATAACTGGTAACATGAAGGAAACTCCATTTCAAAGAAATACCTTTGTTTTCAATGTTTCACAACAAAATATCATATTAAACATGAAAATCTAAAGATTTGTTTCTGCATGCTACTTGGGACCTTTGTTTGTATTACTCTGTAATAAGAAAAGTAAAGAAGAAATTCCATTGTTACCTCTTACTTAAATGGAATTTTACTTGTTTCTGTTCTGTTATTGTATCATTTCTTTGCTGTTACCAACAGTAAAAAATCAACTTTCCTGTCTGAAATATGTTCTTTAATGTTATTCGTTTAATATACATGATAATATCTTAATTTCAAATGACTTGTTTGGCAAATCAGGGGAATGTCATGAGTTACAGCAGTAAAACTCCCTTTAAAATTTTTCCTGTTATCATGCAGTTCTTTCTTGTTACCAATTAAATAGAATTTAATATCATTTCTGGAAATTAAGAAATAAAACATTTCAGTTAACTCCATTACTTGTTATTTTCTGTGGATTTTAAAAAGAAAAAATAGATGTATTAATCAAAATTAAATTTAAATGGGAAAAATAAGTAATAATTTCAATCCTTTTATCGGTTATGGCATTCCTGTTACTTAATAGCTGGTAACACGAAGGAAATAACAGAAAAAGATTACTTAGTACTTTTTATTTATTTTCCATCCAAAGTAAGTGCATCTCCTGTGATACATGATATTCACTAAATAATCCCCAAAACACTAAGCAGTACAACTTTCACATTAAAATGTTTTCAAAAAGTACCTGAAAACACAGTAACAGGAAGGAACCATAAAAATTATCCTACTACAAATTCTTATTTTGGATGGGCTCAACTTTTTTTATGTGATCGCCTCTAAATCTTTTCATGTGATTTTATGGATTCAAGAAATGATGCTGATCATATACATTATGAGTTAATAAATATAGGTTTCAAGTATTTCAGAAAGTGAAATAAATGCAGCTGTAACATTCAGGAAATGTACCGTACCCTAAAGACAAAATTTTAAAAGGCAAAATTTTAAAATATATGTTGATTAGACATGTTAAAATTAATTTCAACAAATTAAAATTTTTATTAAACTTTCTATCACTTAAGTGAAAATCAGCAATATACAACTTTAAAATTTTTTATGAATGATACAATTGTCAAGAAACCATCTCAAACACAATGATTTTGGTGGGTTTCAAACTTATAAAAAGTATAAAAACGTGTTTATTTGCATTTTTGATGTATTTTATGCTATAGTTCAATTGTAAACTTTAAATAACCTTAAAAGAATAACAGACTCAAAAAAATAATTCAAGGTGAACATGCCAGACATGAATTTAGACAAATTTTTATATTGACTCATATGGTATTGGTAAAAAATGGCAATGCCAGCAAGATTTTTAACTCATTTTTCGGGGGTTTACACCTATTGATCATATTGGTTGTAGGCCATTAGGATATTTTGAAGTGGAAATTTTCATGATTGATGACCCCTGCAGAGTAGAAGCCTCCACATTCTTTTGAACAAAGAAACAAGACACATCATGAAGTCAACAATAAATATTTATTTTTTTCTAATTTATGAACACTTACAAAACTCTTAAGTTGACTCAACAGTTTGATATCACCAGTCTTATGGTCATTAACAAAACACTCGAATGAGAATAATAGAATCTACCCCTACCTTGAGGGTAGGCTATGACAAAGGAATCTCAACCCAAGGATTGAGATTCCTTTGTCATACCCTCAAGGTAGGGGTTGATTATTTTTCTCCCGTTTTAAATACATGTATATGTAGATTTATGCAAATAAAATCAATGGTGGCGAATCTTCAATCTTAATAGCACTAATAAAATACACTCGCTGTCAGCCTTCAATGTGTAGTGTTCTTCTTTTGAACACTTTACTATATAATCTATGTTGATTAGACAGCAATGCCAATCTTATTACGAACTCATACGAAAATGAACTCTATGGTGTTTCAACAGTGTGGGATTCTCTATCTCCTTAAACACACTAACAAGATTAGGTTGACTAACCTTTTCAACACCAAGTAGCTAAATAGTATGCTCTGTTCTATTGTTTTAGACCAGTTTATTATGGTCTGTGGGGGTGAATGGATTAAGATGTGTCTTTATTGACTGTCAGATGAAAAGATAAGTTCCTTCAAATAGTTCACCTTATCTCCTGTCCTGGACAAGGCCATGGAATTCCAAATGTCAGTATCTATCTAAAACATTAAAAATAGAAAAGTTAATAAAAGCAGATCAAGTTGGTTTGTTACCTATCAATTTGCCAAACAAAAACCCATGGTAACATTTACATATTGCAACATTTCATGCAGGGCTTTACATTAAGGATTTAAGTAACTTGTCCAAATCCCATATCCATCTGTCCGTAATTTACAAAGAAAAAAATCATAGGTGACATGGGATTAAAAAATATATATATTTTTAGTAAAAAAGTTTAAAATAAAATCTGACCTCATGACTATACATCAGCACCTACTTTATTATGACTTCATCAGAAGTCAACGTCTACCTATGTTTACAATGATAAAACTACAACGATGTTTTTTCTGAGTAACTCAATCTTCACTTTTGATTTAGACATTAAATGGCTACACATCAATTTGGCTAAGGTCTGAAATCACAGATTAGGAATATTGTTGATTATTTTAACTTGTCTCCTCGATCGAGTGCTTAGGAAGATTTACTTGTCAGAGCCAATTTTCACCTGGACACGGACAAACGTTAATGGTGAACCCTGTCATGCATGAATTTTTTTACATTTTTGATATTGTAAATCAGTTTTATTTCACGAGATACAAATATTTGTGTAAATTCATGAGAGAACTTTCAATGCGAATTCAAATATTTCACGCTTATTTGTATAAAAAGTATCTTTGAAATTGCAAGTGCCATAGACTGTCATAATTCACTGTTTACATTGTCTATCAACACCAAAAAACTCGATTCATGAAACATATATTTACATGAATGAAAAACCTCTGATTCACAACTATTTCAATCAATTATTCCAATTTTCATGCATATTGAATTAACATTTTGAAATAAAATGGTTGCAAATCACATCTTGGAAGGAAGCAATTTGATGTAACTTTTTGATATACTAGTTAGTTATAGAGTTATTCCCCTTCCTGACATATTGACAAGTCTCATATGAGCTAGACTTTGTTATTAATGTAATATATATACTGAATTCAACCAATTAAGCACCCAGGGTGCTACAAAATTAGGAAAAAAGGATGGGCGATTAATGGGACCAATTAATAGTCAAATTGACTAAAGTCAGTTTATTCTTTATATGGGAAGTCAGTTAATTTTTTATAAGGCACAGTGGTAAAGTTGTAGTTATCACCAAGGACAACTATCAACATTCTCAGGTTGCTAGTGGGTACAGATAATCTGTTACTTGCAGTTTTTCATCCCCTTGTCAACCAGCTAGAAAAGATTCTCCATCGTGTACACTAAAGGGGCAGGGGTGCTTATAAGGGACACAGGTGCTTAATTGGTCAAATACCGTAAACACATGTATTTAATCAAACAGCATTTCATTTGAAAGACATGTTTATAATCAGAGATGTATAACCTACAGCTGTATCTTATTTTGACACCATTAGACAAATCCACCTGACGGAAAAAAAAATACTCGGTACAGTTGATATCTCACAATGACAATTTCATGTATTTGTGACCGTTGATTTTGACAAGGGCACAAAATATAATATATGCAAAAATAAGTGATTTTACAGTAACAAAGATTGTTTAAGGCAGAAATACTGATAATTTATTATACATGGCATGTTTCTATCATTTTATTGCAAAAGGAAACACAAGATTGAAGATCAATTGAGGTTTTCCAATTTTTGTTTTTTACCCCAAAACTCCTAAACAGCCAGAGTGCTTACATGGCTACTTCATTGGTAATTTTTATAAGCTTTCAGAATAATTTCCTTCAAAATACCCCCAGGCGTGGAGAGGTGAGAGAACAAACACATTTTTAGACAGGGGATGATATTAACCACAAAGCAAGTTTTATCTAAGAATTTTTGCAAAAACTTATATTCATACTTACTACTATAAGTGTGTAGCCCAATTTGGATAGATGTCTGGTTCTGTGACTACTGTAACGAATTTTCACATTAACTGGGTAATCAGTTCGAGGCAAAATGACGGCAAGTCTAAATGAAAATAAAATGATGTGTTACTTATCCACTATAACATTTTTATTTAACTCGTCAACCCCTGAAGTAACATTTAGACCTGCCCATTTCAAAGAAGGGTTAAGTCCACTCTCAGAATTCATGGGTGTATGATATAGAATAAAAATTCTGTAATAATTCTTCATACAATTTGAACTTGTTCACTCCTGATTTAAGACAGTAGTTCATACTATTTACTGATCTTGGTGAGTCTAAATGTGACCACAGGGGTTGATGAAATTGATTGAAATGGATAATCGGTAAGGTATTTAAGAATTGTCAATTTTGCTTAAATTTGAACCATCGATTCTTTTAATAGAAGAAGTCAAATGTACAAAAGTTGATCAATCAATCAATCGGAGTTGATTTAACTCTCGGCGTGACTACTCAAAGCCCTTGCCACACGCCGGTGCTACCCCTGTAGCTCTGGAAAGGCTCCTTGTGTTTAACGTGCAACCATGATTGAATTTGTTACATGTGAACAAAAGTTTATGAAAAACATATACTTTATGTTTACTTAGGTGCCTGTGACCTTGACCTTTGACCTTCAAACTTTGTTACAATTATCTTCAGAATTACCTTTTATAAGTTGTTAAATCAGCTGCATTGTCCACATCATCTATTTTAGCTAAAGTCCCTTCCTGGGTCAAATACAGCATGAAATCTGAAAAATAAAAGATGATACATCTGTTGTCATAACCTTAAAAACAGTAAAAATTTAACTTATTCCACAGAAATCAATAAGAGGCCAAATGGGTATTATTGGACACATGAATTAAAACATGAGAATAGGCTGATCATTGGTTAATGATTTTTTAAAAGATTAACAAACTTTTTGGGCCCCTGTAGGTTCAAATATTGAAGAAGATTTATTACATTTTTTGGTTGTGAAAAATAAGGATTTATCAATTAAATAAATTTGTTATTTTCTTTTAAAAAAAATTACAGTATGAAAAATAACACTCCATGCAAAATCAGAGTAAACTATGTTATTTTCACTCAACCAATCAAAATACTTTTTAAATTTTTGACTACTTTTTCTTGTTTTATGAGAACTAGAAATGTAATGAATAGAATATCTCCAATTTTTTAATGTATAACATTTTATTTCATCGCATACAAACTTGTATTAAATATTCTTCTTCTGCATCATGCTTTGAAATAAAAATTGTTCTTAATAAATAAATATCACAATTTTTGATAGATGGCTTTATTCTCGTTTTTAGCCATGTATTCTTTTTTTAATCATTGGTGTACAGGGGTAAAGAAAAAGATTTTATAAGTTTGGACTATTTTTTGCAGTTTTTGGCCCCACCAAAAGACCCCAGATAACAATATTAAAAACTTATGTTCCCCTTATCCTAAGAAAGGTTCTTACAAAATTTGAGCATGATTGGTACTGTAGTTTTGCAGATGAAATTGAAAATGTGTAATTGTTTACAGACAACAAAGACTGATGGCATAAGGTCACTCGAGTGACTCGGCTGACCTAAAAATAGGCAAATTTTTTGTATTTCTTACCACTTTTATATCCATACTGTGTCTTTGCATTGATCCTCACACAGTCTTTACCAGCCAGTTGTTGGAGAACACCACGAACTTCTTGATGTATTTTATGTTCGGACCTATGACGATGATCTGTAATACAACAATTAAAAGTGAGTGAAATGAGTGAAAATGACTCACAGTTTTTCGCTGGCCGGGTTTATATAATGTAAACACAGTAAAATGTAGGGCAGGGTGGGGAAGAAAGGTAGCTATTATGTAATCAATTCCTCTTACAGTTTCACTTTTTGTTTATTTAGACTTTGTAGAATGGTTTAATGATACACTGGTATATATATTTTTACATTAAAATCTTCATTTAGTGCAATGTGAAAATACTTCTGTATAAACTAAGCATTTTGTACAAATGACCCTTTTGTTCATCTGAGTATTTATGAAGTCTCACAAAAATTACTTATTTTTTTCTTTAAAATATCACAAATCCCCCTCCCCCTTTCTCTCTTTCCAGATTCGTTGATACACTAATGACATAATAACATAAATACACCATGTATATACAAACCATCTGTTCTTTTTATGAACACTGGAGCACCTTTGTAATAAGTATTATGAAACCTCAAAGCTGTTTGTGCCTCTTCATTGCTGTTAAACTACAATGAAATTTTAGGATTTGCTTTATTAATTTTTGTAAACTGGAATGAAATTTAGACAGTCCATCTGATGACTACTTAATATTGGCAGGGTGGAGTAACCTTTTGACAACTTAGTTTTGGCGGGGCGGAGTGACCTTTTGACTACTTAATATTGGCGGGGCAGAGTAACCTTTTGATACTGTCGATTCTATTTAATGTTTGGTTAAGACAGGCTCCACAAGAAAACTGTTTTATTACTACAGGGATAATCCATATAACCTATGCCAGGATAATCCATATAACCTATGCCGGGATAATCCATATAACTGTATGCATGATTATAAGTAGGGATGATTACTCTTGCCTGTGTTATTTTAATATATTACCGAAAATTTAAATTCGTCCAGCCAGGTCAAGAAAGGGTTCACATGACTCCGCCAAATTAGGGTATATGGATTTTACTAAACGAAATTTTAAACCATGAATCTGATGTATCATAAAATGATGTATGCATGTGAAACACTACCTATCCTCCAACCAAACAACCCCAAAGCACACCCCACCAATCCCAAACCCACCCACTGGTGCACCCAATCTAAAGAGACCTCACAGAAGCATCATATAGATAACAATATTATAATTTGCAACTTTGGGATGTTTTGTCAATTCTTTGAAAATTCATAGAAATGAAGTTTGTTATATTTGAGTATTTATACTATAACAAGTTTTCTGAGAGCACTGATGAATCAATTCCTGTAATAGATGTAGCCTACCTGTGATACCATTACTAAGGCAATGGTAAAGCAATTACAAAACTTTAATCAAAACTTCAACTGGATGGACTGCCCGACGGACAGATGAAGACAAAAAAATCTGCCCCACCCACCTACCCCCTCCACGCTTTCACTGGTAGGTGAATGAATATCTGTTGTACTTACAATCAATATCATAGAATTAGACTGTGATAAATATTTTACAGGTTTGGGCTCATTTTCAATATATCCGCTGTTTACCATCTTTTTTGTGAGAAAGTCCACAAAGTCAGAGTGGTCCTCATGCTAAAATTAAAAACAATGACAGTCATTGACTGAGCATGTTAATATGACGAAAATAAAATTTGTAAAAGCATCACTGTGTTTAACTCATCAATCCCTGAAAACATAATTGAACCTGTCCATTTTAAATAATGGTTAATCCCACTGTCAGAATTCAAGGATGTTTGATTTAGAATCAAAATTTTATAATCATTATACATGCAATATGAACTTTGTCACTCCTAAATTATGACGGTCAACCTTACTATTTATTGATCTGGGTGAGTCTATGTTACTGCAGGGATTGATGAATTACGACTATAAGTTACAAAAAAGGAGTATCAACACATAGGAGTAAGACTCCTGAAAGATGAATTAGATTGGTGATTCTTGTGTCATATACTTAGTGAAAAGGGTAGTGTCTTGAGTTGTATCAGTATATATTAATTTTGTACTCCATGAATTCTCACATCAAACCAAAAATAGCGCAATAATTGTATAATATTTAAAAAAAATAGAATTACTCTGGTGATATTACAAGTCACTCAGGTGATTTGATGAGTTATTTGAGTGATATAACAAGTTACTCAGGTGATGTTATAAGTCACAGGTGATATAACAAGGTATTCCGGTGATTTGATGAGTTACACAGGTGATTTAATGAGTTATTCAGGTGATGTTAGATGTCATTTTAGTGATATTATGAATCACTCTGTTGGTTTTGTAGGTTTTCTAGTTTTCAGGTGTTTTAATGAACTACTCGGGTGATATTTCAATTCACTCAGGTGGTTTTGTAGGTTTTCTAGTTTTCAGGTGTTTTAATGAGTTACAGAGGTGATATATCAAGTCACTCAGGTGGTTTTGTAGGTTTTCTAGTTTTCAGATGTTTTTTTGAGTTACTCAAGTGATATTTCAAGGCACCCAGGTGGTTTTGTAGGTTTTCTAGTTTTCAGGTGTTTTAATGAGTTACACAGGTGATATTTCAAGTCACCCAGGTGGTTTTGAAGGTTTTCTAGTTTTCAGGTGTTTTAATGAGTTTCTCAGGCAGTTTAAAGAGTTACTCTAACATGTTACACGTCACTCGGGTGATATAACAAGTCACTCAGGAGTTATTCAGGAGTTTTAACATATTACTCATGTGGTTTAAAGTGTCATCAGGGTTGATGGTGCAAGTCACCAAGGTGATTAAATAACTCACTCATTTTATTTTATGAGTCAATTGGGTGAATTAAAATCTGCACATTCACATGCTCCCACACACAGCTAATACTTACGTCTTTATCTTTCTCACCAAAGGTTATGTACACTTGCCAATACCCCCTCCTTAAATGAAGATTTGCTAACATCAATTCTTTGTTTTTGATAGACTCTGCAGATGTAAATGTCACATTGTTAAAATTCCCATTTACATAACCATGGGCAATCTTGCCAAAAAGATGAAAAAAAAGTCACGACAAAATTTATGAATTTCTTTACTAGCCAGTGGAGGAGAGTTTCCAGTAACAAATGAACCTGGAAAGAGACAACTGGTGTTTGGTGAAAAAACTGGCAAACCTTGTCACAAAATCAGCTTAAGTCTCGGCAGGGCATGATCCTAGCTGACCAGAGGTGAGAGACTTTATGGGTTAAAGCGCAATGCTTGAAAAATGTTGTATATACAATGTGAGAATGAAACTGGTGAAAGGATACATTTTTTTTAAATTTGGGAGGTGTTTATGCACCACTCAACAATTTTTCAATTATACAGAGGTGGCCAGTTTTTGATGGTGGAGGAGAAGACCAGGTTACAGTGCACCCAGGTAGAGATCACCGGCCTTCCAAAAGTAAACTGGCAAACTTTCTAAGCGTGTCTTAAATCTGCACTGAATGGAAGTGAGAGACTTTATGGTTCATAGCACGATTATCTAACTGCTCAAACTCAAAGATCTTGTAAAAAGAATATAGCCATGTGCTATATTCCACACACATAATTAATCATTCAATATATAATAAGTGGTGATTCAACTACAAGAAGCCACAGCTACTTCTGTAATTCCAGACTGGTTCCTTGTACAATTAATACTGTATACCTGGAAAATTTCACTTCCATTTAAGTTTTGCCCTTGGATAAGAGGGCAAATTTAAAATGAAAGCGAAATATTCAAGCTAAATACTTGAAGGATGGACAAACATGCCATCCAAGAGACTTAAGTAGTTTAAGGCAAATTTAAGGCTAGACAAATGTTTTCTGTAGTAAAATGACAAAATCAACAGGGGCGAACATTTCCAAGTACACCATAAGTTGTTTATGACAGTTTTTAAAAGACATACCTGACTTGATATACTTCTCTTGCAAATCTAACCATGGGATGTTCAAATGAGGACAATCTAATACAGCACACTGGTTCAGAGTCACCAAGTGCTTTATCAGCAAAATTCGTAGATCCCATTGAACTGTAAAAATACTCTGGTTTAGCTTACTCGACTTGAAACACAACAGGTATTATATGTACAAAGCATTCACTAACTAAACTGTATATACTGGAACCTGTACTGAGATAACACATTGAAATGTGGTCTTATAGGACAGGTGGTCTCTAAAAACAGGTTTTATGTAAATTATTTCTTGATTGATTATAAGTGGATTTCAGTTTGCTTTGAATTGTAGTTTAACATCCCACCAAGAACATCTGAATTATATGGAATTGTTACCAGCTTTAGGCAAAGTGCCACAAATTTTGACCAATGATATGGACTGATAAAAATGCAGTGAGGGTTCTTTGCCATGCCTGCCGTGACATGGGACCTCACTTTTAAGTCTCGTCTGGGACCTTTTGCTCGCAAGACAAATGCTCTACCACTGACTAGAACATCATACACAGCAGAAATTCATCACGTCGAAATTGGATGAATAAGAATTCCGGATATGTCAAAAATGGAAGACCAGTCCCAATTTTTATGGGTAGAATATTGTACCAATTAAGATTTTCCGTTATCTCAAATTCAGGATATGTCAAAGTAATAGGGGCAGTCCCGTGAGTTTCGAGATAATAAGATTCAATTGTTTATAAGTTGTAGATGATTTTCCCCTTTTTAATGATGTTGAATGCCACACTGTACAATTTTTCAGTTATATAGTTTCAGTCAGTTTTTTTTTTCATTTAAATAGTGGAGGAGAGAACCCAGGAAGAAACCAACAGCTTTCTGCAAGTTAACAAACAAACTTTCTCACAAAATCCAGCAGGGTTCAAATTGTACCGACAAGAGGTGAAAGACTTTGCAGTTCAAAGGGCAAAGTTCTAAAAATAACTTTAAAATTAACATTGTGGAGAGTGTAAAATGGGAGGGTGCTTTATTATGTGAAAATGTGGGGTCAAAACTTAAACTTTTGTTTTTCGTTATGATAAATTCAATGTAATTACTTTGAAAAACAAATACATACATATATATCAATATACCAGTACATACATATATATCAATATACCAGTACATACATATATATCAATATACCAGTACATACATGCATATCAATATACCAGTACATACATGCATATCAATATACCAGTACATACATGTATATCAATATACCAGTACATACATGTATATCAATATACCAGTACATACATGTATAGCAATATACCAGTACATACATGCATATCAATATACCAGTACATACATGCATATCAATATACCAGTACATACATGCATATCAATATACCAGTACATGTATATACTTCCATGTGTCAAACTAATCATAACTTGTTATTTATTGCTACTTATAAATAATTTATAATTCAAAATTGTATGAATTAAACATCTTGATGTTTCAAATAAATGTTGGAGCACATTTCTATAAAAAAATGGAGAATTCTTAAAAATAATTTAAAATCAAATTTGTACAAAATCACCCGATGCCAATTCATCTCCTTTCCATTAAAACCAAATTAATTGTTTTCATAAAAATAAAGTTAATTTTAGTACTAATTATTAAATATCAATTTATTCCTAGTTACACTCTCGTTAAATCCTTGAGTTACAAAGATCATATAGGTAGTCTGATGGTATGGATGACTAAATGATGTAGTTACATTTTTCCAATATTACCTGCATTGACTTTGTTCATGAACTCTACCGTGAAAATGCGTTTAATTTGTTTTTCTGGGAAGATGTTTGCTTTGCTCAGATGTTTCATAAAATCTAACTGGTAAGCAGGGCTGCATTGTTCAAGTTTCCTGTTGATCACTCCTTCAACTGTATTATTGAGATCATCCATGTTGCTGGGGGTGTACAAAAATATCCCCAACAATTTGGTTAAACAAAAAATCTGATGCAGAGAGCAATTTTCAAATCGGGTCATGTCAATTGAGAGTTTATCAAAAACCTCAGCGTCATAATAGTTTATATTCCAAAGTGTTTGGCACACGTTGGAAAAATGTAAATTTCGTTGTCTCATGGAGTGGGCTGTATACAAATCTATCATCCTGTTTACAAAACTTGCCAGGCTCTGCCTGTCCAAAACATTGGTAGTTACTATTTTTGGTCCTTTCTGATACAATGATCTGATGAATAAACATAGCCATTGAATGTCGTTGACTTTGTTTAAACCTTTTGATACTCTCTTTTCATAGAAGTTTGAAAGTGATGAAAGCTGTTGGCCTAGAGCCATGTCTTGATAGCTCATAGATTGCAATCTTCTAAGGGCAGATATTATTGAACAAGATTGTACCAACTGCGGGCTGGGTAATGAGTCCAGAAACTGATACAGTTTATCCCAAATCAAATCTGGTACCCGTTTGTTTGGAAGGATACTGATAATACGAGTCCACTGCACTCTACTCAGCCTGCAAAAAAAAAAAAAAGAAATGGAAAGGTTGATTTATAAAACTGGTTGACACTTCAGGGGACTGGTTTATCAAGAAGTCATAAGTCTTAAATTATTGAATCTTAAGACAAAACTTAGGACTGCATGTTTTATCAACAATACCCTAGGTCAATCTTTTGGTATATTCACACATTTTAAAATAAGAACTTGATAATTTATGAACTACTTATACTTGTTACAATCACAAATCTGAAAATTATGATACATACAGAAATAACAGTGGTCTACGCACTGCCTCAGGGTAGTCATAAAGACTTGACCTGATTTGGTCGTAAGTCCTAAATCTTTGTAAGTCGTACATATAAGTCTGGTCTTACGACCAAGTGACAAGAGTAAGACTTAGGACCTTTGGTAAAACAAGCCCCTGTGGTGGATGCAGTTTCTGATATGTACATGTATACAGTCAAACTGCCTTATAATCAATTATAATTATAATTTATATAATTGCGACAATTTACCCATATTATCAGTTTAAGAGATGAATATCTCATTTAATCAGCAGACGTGATAATTGATTATCACATATTTTACTTCATAAAGATACATGCATTATCAAAATGTTAGACAGACCTGTATACCATCCAACTTGGCTCACTATATCAAAACAAAAAAGACATTAGTATACTGTTACATTTACATTCAAAGAAAAACATCTGAAATCTTCTCAAATCACAATAAATGTAGTACCTGTGTCTTCATTCATGTTACAACAAAATATAAAAAAAAAAAAATATGGTGGTTACAAGGCAGGGTTCATTTTACATGTACAATGAGCTCTTAGAATTGATGTTTTTAGAAGTTTACCATACACACTGTACATTGTATTGTTCATCCATCAAATTAACAATACTTTTTACAAAACAACATATGCTACAACATGTATTTGTCAGAAATCATCCAACTTGGGCAATTTTTGTTCAAGTTTTCAACCTTGTTCTCATGGTTCAGACTAAAGCCAGTAGAGGATGAATGCCTATATACATGTGAAGGTATAAAGTGCTGGGATCTTGTGGTTTAAACTAGAGGTTATGTACAAATACATGTACTAGTATCACTGAGAAGTCCCTTGCTCTAATGATTAAGACTACAGGATCTGTAAATTAATTCTCCAATTCATTTCATTGCCATTCTCGCAATAACATAATTTTTTTTATCAGGATTAGGGTTATTAGATATTTTTTAATACATGTACATGTATACAAAATTCTCTTTATTAAACACCAAATTCATTAGCGCCATTTGTCACTCAATTTTTCAAACAAACCTCCATCTCAAACTGAAATACCAGTTATGTCGATATACTGTCATACAAATTAGATGTTTTGATCATGGTCAATACAGATCACCAATGTAAAGCTACGCAGCAGTAGAAAGTAGGGATTTGAAGAATTAAATAAACAAGGTAATTAGTAAATAATTATGAAGTATGAACTATGAACCCAAGATGTGGAATTTATCACTTAAAATTTAATATACTGCCATTATTTCTAAATAAAATGTAACAAAAGTGGCAGGTAATCAAGAATTGACAGTACATGTGTTTTAATTTACATGTTAGGTCAATAAATTTCAAATTAATAACCTAGAGATTATGACTTTCTGATGAAATGGGTCACCATGATTAATTGTGTCACTTACAGCAATAACTCAGGAATGCATATATACAATCTGTCTTTGGGAAGTTGTAAAATTAGAATGTAATTTGGTCCCGAGTCACAATTCCTAATTTTTTTAGTAAAATGCTAGCATGTTGTAAGTGTAATCCGAACACCAATTCTAATACTTACAACCTTTTTAAACCACCCCCTGAAAGCGTAAATCAATACATGAATCATCTCTTTACAGAAGTTGATAAAATAATATTACCTCACACTCAAATAACCAATTTTTACCTTAACTTCTTCCCCGATTCAAAATTGTCCAATAAACATTGATATGCCTTGGCCTTGATCTCCTTGGCCACTGGAGAAGCTGATGTATGGAGAAAGTTCATAACGGTAATACACTGTCGAAGACTCATCTGATCACTTTTCATCAGTTGTTGATATATAAGGGCCAATAAGGCAGGATTTTCCATAACTGGAGGAATATCCAGTAAGATATCCAACAACCATGCATCAATGTCCTTCCAGTTTCTAAGGAGGATGGCTTCACATTCCTTTTGATTGAGATAAAAGTATCTGCTCTGATGCCTGTACACCATTACAGCTTCATCAAGTGACATCGCATTTATATCCATAGTCGTCATAGATTTGGTCGCTTTAAAGAGTTCATCTACTGGTATTTCTAATGAGCCTAGGGACATCCAATATTTCATATGGTCGGTGATGAACAATGACTGAAATAAAGTTAATGATTTGTCTTGATGTTCGATGATACTGCGACTTGATTTTAGGGCGATGTCGGCGAGCCAATCTTTGTTATCCTGATTCTGTTGGTCGTACCACGGTGATCGTCTCATACAAGCTGAAAGATGTAGAAGTTTTGAAGAGATATCGACATTTGACATCAGCTTAGGGTTTTCACTGATCGTTGTCAGGACATTAAATGTTGATTGGTGAATATTCTGGTTGGTCTGGTAGGCATGACTAAACACATTAAATAAATGGATCACATCCGAGTCAATATCAAACTGATAATCATTCTCTGAATACTCTACTAAAAGCTTACAAACATGTTTTTTGGGAACAGCCTTTGGAAACATTTGCAACCCAGTGGATAACGATTGTAAACTTAAGCTGTTTTTCAGACTAAATGATTTGTTAAGTAATTTTGAAATCTCAGGTGAGTCTACTTTGCACCCAAGAAGAAGGAGATTGCCAGCTATGTGAACGGCATCAGTGGGCTCTAAATCATCCAGTCTTTCTGACAAGACACTGACAACTCGATTTAATTTTTCCGATACATAATTAGGGAGAGCTATATCCTGGACATATGCTAGAACACTGGAAAGACCATGGTAATAACTTGGCAATTCTAATCTGTTAAGTATCCATTTTTTACTGGACAATGTTTCATTAAAAAATATTTCTTTCAAATCAAGTACATGTTTTCGACACTCCGATGAATCAACACTAGATTGATTAAGATACTCTGCTAAATCGTCCAATGACCTCCGATATTCCTCATGCTGATAAATTTGTTCGTCATGAAGGTGACACAGATTATTGAAATGTCTTGATCCAGTACCAGTGATCCCTTTGTTAAATAGTACTGTAGGTTTAAAAATAAACGATGTAAAAGCACTGTGTTTGGTTACACCATGGTTCAATGATTTACACATATAATGGGATGGAGACCATCTGCCTGAACTGCCAGAAATTTGTACATTGTTTAAGTAATTTAGTGTGTCGTGTATGGAGAAATGAAAACAAGTTACAATTCTGTTATCACCATGGTGGCAGATGTTCTGTACATTATTTCCACATAAGCGGGAACATTTTGAACCAAGTCTGAACTGTAAAGCATTCATCATTCCAGCTCATCAGTTACCATTGCCAAATTCCTCTTTCAAATATTTCTGAAAAAAGAGAAATGTTTGTGGTTCATTAGCCTACTGTATACAAGGGAAATTTTACCCTTTCACAACAGAAAACATATATACACTCCATCTTAAATTCTCCTTAACATAGCCTAATAGATTGCTTGTTTGTCCATGCTTCTGTTATTTAGCTTGAAGTTTGCTTTCCTTTAAAATGTGCCCTTCTCATTTAACAGCAAAATTGGCAAAAACAAGAAATTGTCTCAGCACAGCTAAATCCAATATCTCCATAGTCCACGAAATGAAAGAGTACTGCTGTGGCTCTGATAATGTTTAGTTCTAGAGAATTATTGTATTAATTGATGTTTGTTAATAATTCACACACACACACACACACACACACACACACACACACACACACACACACACGCACACACACACACACACACACACACATATATATATAATTTATTGAATACTTTTATGAAGAAGTTTATGAATCCGTTTCCAGTGTTTGTGTAAATTATATATAATAGTATGTTTTTGTACCCTGGTGACATAATATGGTATTTTGGAAATGTGGGACATGTATGTAATATAATCACTACAATGGAAATATTGAAAGAGGTTTTTATTGGAAGGTGCACACTGGCAACAGACATGTATATATACTAGTCAATAGAAACAGTATTTTTTAACAAAGAGCAACAACTCTGAGGATAAAGGGCAGATCCCTGTAATTTTTGTTCATGATACATCATCTTTATGCCATTACTATGTACATCAAATATCATCGTCCTATCTCAGATACATAGTTATGCTGTGGACAGTATTTTTTAGCAAAGGACAATAACTCTGTAATAAAACAGTCAATCCCTGTACCCTTTGTTCATGACATATTATCTTGATGTCATTACTTATGTATACCAAATATCATCACCCCATATTAAATACAGAGAGAGAGAGAGAGAGATATCTGGACAGTATTTTTTAACAAACGGCAATAAATCTGTAACAAGAGCCCCAACGGCCTTGATGGTAACCTGTGGTAAGCAATTTTGAATACATGGGTTATCAGGGGAATTAGTTTATTTGGATTATTTATTAACCTAAATAATGATTATTTTCTGCATGTCAAGTGAAAATAAATGAAAACTCAAAAACTCAAAGGAGACCTGTCAGCCGGAGATTTTGTACACACAAGTTACGAAGGGAAATAGAAATGGAGTTGTCAGGTCATTACTTAATTGGCCTCTGCAAGTCTCAAAGTGCATATTTTTTGGTAATAATTTCCAGTAGCCTACACTACATTATAATATCATATAATGCATCTACCCTAAAATAATAAATATATCTCATAAATTACATTTTCAAACTTTAATACCCCAAAGTCCATTTTCATGTCATTATACAATCATGTCTTTACACCCTACCCGGAGGTGTAAAGTGCGACCTCAACGTTCCAAAGGCTGTGTTATGCAAGTCTGAATGGGTTTAAAGTGTTTTCAATATCACAAAATAATTATGTACAAATGTATATGTGGGAACTGTATTTATGTGGAAACCTACATGATATGTTGCGTGAACAGCTTCACACACACGTACTCACTCATACACACGTCCCCTCATACATACATTATTACATACATGAGCATAATGCAGACTAAGACAGTGTCTATACGGTGTCCAGTCAAGTCGTACACAAACCGAGTCGTACACAAACCTACTCGTACACAGGGAGTCAACTCGTACACAGAACCGATGTCAACTCGTACACAAGCTGAAGTCAACTCGTACACAGCTAATATACAGATTAATTATTTACAAAAATTTGTATATATAATATTTTTTATGGATTTGAATAAAATTTTTGATACATTTTTATACATTTCATCAAATTTATTACACCCAGAATTCACAAAATCAGTGTTTTAAACTGTTGTTTTAGACGATGATTTAGGGGAAAAAATATTGAAAAATAATTAAAATGCAAATTTAATTAGAACATGTGTTGAAATTCAGTTGTATTTCGTTTAATCACGTTGGATAATTTCATTTCGTTTTAAATTAATCCCACGCGCGGGGGTATCCCTTAGAACTACGGCACGCGTACGGGCGCTACGGCGGTGTATTAGATGTTGGTGAGCGCTAATTACGACCTGCTCCTCATTTGGTTAATTATGAGACACCCAAAGCCAGGGACAGGGAAATGCTTCCGATTTGGATCATTTCTGAAGCAACCATGGTGCGACACGCGTGTATTTCCTGTTCAAGAACTGTAAGTAATTTAATTCTTTTATATTACATTATTTCAATAATATTTGATAATTGAAAACAAGACAACACAACCATACAAATTTATATAATTATTCTAAATATGAAAAATGACTTTGACAAATTTTTAGACCATTTTTTAAAGAACTACTTCCAATGTTCAATACTTTACTGAAATTAATAATTTTTTTTTTATTTTTTATTCCTTCCTAAGTAATGTTATGTTTTCAAATTATTTTAAATAAATTCATTGGTTTTGTTGTTGGTTTGCATATTTGTAAATGAATAATTGTGCTTTCATAGAAATTGTTACAATTAGTTAGTTATTCATAGTTTCTTAGCCATAGTTAGCAGCTGGTTAGTTAGTTAGTTCAAATTACAATTTCTCTAGATATATGAAAGCAATTTTGAATCATGTGCGCTATAATTTGCCAAGGTACCCTTTGTGAGGTGGTATAGTGACCACTGAAACATTGTTTGTATATTAATTTGGTGTTTATGATACCCTTTTCCCCCCACAAGGCTTCCTGTGTTTTGATAGCAATCACACTGACAATTAACATATTACAATTCAATGAAACTCCCTCTTATCCTTTTTGATTGAAGATAAAATTTACAGCGAATATATAAAAAATGTTATTGCATCTACATTTGAAGTATAACATATACTATATACATGTTCATTAAATTATGAAAATTTAATTTCATCAAACATTCTTTTTTCATCATATATGATGAAGATATTATAATTGATATATCTCAACTTATCTTAAAAGCTTGTAAACTTTTGCGATGTTTAATCTAAGTAAATATGCTATGTCTGATTTATGTCTATGTACCATACATAGAAGATGTACATGTATTTCTTGTACAAATGAAGAATTGAAAATTGACCCTCTATTTGTAAACATTAATAAGAAAAGCCAATAGTAACTTAAAACTTTAAAAAATTAAACTACCATACATTTCCTTACTTATTGAACTATAGTATGAGGAACATAGATACATTCTAAATTTGTGAAAATAATAATAATATATTATAAATAAATAAAATTATCCAAACTATATGGTATATAGAGAAACCCTATGTATATTGGTGTTGATACTAACATAATTTTTCACATATTGGGCAAAGTTGTTTATAAGTTTGTTCATAAGCCCAGAAAATAGTCAATAAAATTGTCAATACTTGCATTTCCCATGCATATGACTTAATTGATAGTTACATAGTGAGCAAAGACATAGTTCAAGTAACTTTACTGTTGATTTGAATAACATTGAACATTGTTTTATTAAATCTCATCATCTAAACAAAGATATACAGAGATTGTTAATGCGATAAAGATCTTTACATATAATTTTGGGGGACATCCCGATAGTCCGACGGTTTGATACTTTTGGTACATTTTTTACCTTTTGACCTTGACCTTTTTTCAGTTCATTATAGAAAATACATAGGCGTAGGGAGCGGGGGGGGGGGGGGGGGCATTGTTTGGGGTGGGTCAGGGGGCGTGCGAGTTATTTTTCTACCGATTATGTCAACATGCAACTTATAAATTATGTCAACATGCAACTTATTTATGTCAACATGCAAGATATAAGTTGCATGTTGACATGAATAAGTTACATGTTAACATAATTATTTGCATGTTAACATATTTATCTTGCATATTGACATAAATGTCATATGTGGGCATAAAACAAACTTTTTTGCTTTTGTTTTCTTATTTTTATCTTGCATGTCAACATAATCATTGGGAAAACAACTTGCATGTAGATGGCAGAAGTATGCCACCATAGGATTGACATGACTTGTGTCAACGATACACTACTGCTTTTTAAAGTCCTACGAAAAATAAATATCTTAAAAACGGAAATAGTTGACACCATTTATACAACTAAATCCAATCGAAGCTGGAAATTACATGTGGCAAATTTTGCCTATTTTCACTTTCTAATTTATAGCAAGTTGATTCTCAGATCATACATGTACCATTTCCAAGCCACATCTATGTTTACAGATAATTTAATTCCTCTTAAGACATTAAAAGCTACCGCGGGTTTCCTGGCTGAAATATATGGTGGCTGATTTTTGCTATTTGTAATTTCGTTTTGTTGCTCCGACGTCACGATAATCTTCGTCTTTTCGCCCCGCTAACTGTCGTCTTTTCGCCCCGCTAATTATTGTCCCGACATAACGATGATCGTCGTGATCTTTTCTCCTTCGCCAATAAAAAACGAAGATTACCATTATTTCGGGCGACAAAACGAAATAACGACATGTCCACCGTTGAAATACAAACCATGTAGCGCAAACAGTAAAAAATAACCCAAGTGGATGTGGGTCGCATACCTGAGCACTATCCATGCATGTTCAGTCAGAAGCCAGTGCGGCCATATTTGATAAGTAGAAAACTAGTTGCTTCCCGTCAAGTTTCGATGAACTCGCTGCAGAGGAGAAGCAGTGTCACCACGCAATTTGTAATAACGACACAAATTTGTAATAAAAATTTCAAATCAGAGAATTATTTTAAAAATAGGGGAAAATGTTTGGGATGACCGTCTTAAGACACAATTTGACCAATTTAATGGAGAAAAGATGGGTTTGAACCAAATAAGATGGCTTTTAAAAAGTTATTACAAATTGCGTGGTGACAAAGCAGACACTGCGTCAAATATTTAAGTGACTTTTTGTTCTGTTTAATCCTCTTGATAGCCATGAGATTTAACTGTCGGACTATCGGACCGTCGGACTATCGGACCGTCGGACTATCGACATGTCACCTCAACTTTGACATGACATGCGTGAAATACATGTTTATAATACTATATATACGTATAATAAGCAATGATATGTTACATTGAGTGAAGTTAGGAGAGTTTCAATAACAATTTTATCAATGACATTTATGGTTCCATATATAATTAACAGAAAATCATGTATCCAAAAACCCAAATGTCATTCAGTTCATTCATCCTTTTTCCATTGAGACAAATACTTGAAGAATACAGATACACTGTACAAATACAATTACGCTCATAATATGCAATTTTTATAAATTATTAACATTAATATTCTTAAGTTCAAAATTATCCAGTATAATACAAAATATGTAGTATTTTTTGTAAGTTTGATTCCGGGAATTTGAAAACTGAAAAGCAAGGTAATAATGAACCTGGGTTGAAATAAAAATATGTCTTAAACTTTATAAATTATACTACAAATATATAAAAATGTATAACTTAAATATCATATGACTATTCAGGTAAAAGCTAGACAACATGCCGTCTCTTGTGATGTTTCACCAAAATCAAAACGAAAGTAGGTGAACGTCCGACTCGATCAATCCACTCGGTACATACCTAACCACTGGTTTAAGATTGACTGAGTGTAAAGTTATTAATTCGGTGTAAGAATGACGAGTCACTACAGCATTAGGTCTACCATTTCGATGTAAGAAAAAGAATTTAACAAAATACATTGTAGGTCATATACCTACGGGCCTTTTTATCCTGTATTTTTCTATACACACCGCTCATTCGGAAGTCCACGTTAGACGGACTCCGAACATTTCCTAACACAACTAACTAAAAGTGGAAAGTCTTGAACGGTGAACGATGGAAGCGTCAGATAGTAAGTTTTAATCTTCAGAAATTGTTATGTAGGTTTAATGTTCCAAGAAAAGATATAGGGATGCATTTAGATGTGTATCTTCATGTTAATGTGTTGGCAGTTGATTGAAGTTTGGCCTGTTTCACCTTTCATAAACTGCTACAGTAATGTCAGTATAAATGCTGGAATCCTATCAGCTGATCTATATTAACAATGTGTGATATTATCAATGTGACAGTTACTCATACCAGTCACGGAAAACAATACGAGCGTCGATAGTAAATACAGTATTGTAACCGTACTAGCCAGCTTCCCTCAATCTTTTAGTTTTAATAACAACTCATATGGTATGGTTCAAAGTCTTTTACTGTATTCATCTTCATTATAAATGAACCCTATTAAAACATGTAATAACAATAATAAAAACCTGACCCATCTTCACACAACAAATAACATTTAGACATATATTAATATATAAATATTTCTGAATATTATAGAATTACTGGAAATATACTCTTAATTCAATTACTCTGAAATTCTGATATATAAAGTTACGTTATATTCAGTTTGGAAAATAACCAATAATAAGTTTAATAAAAAAACATATATAAGTATCAAATTACCAAATGTGGTTCAGGCTCATATATGCTCACACGTGGCCATGGGCTATGAAACAGCCTGGACCGCACCCTGAATAACAATAGAAATATTTGTTCACAGAACGACAGATACAAACCATTCGAACATTCTCATGTTCATAAATATTTCACAATATCACAACTTGGTTACGAAATAAGTAGATTATACCAATTTAATCTCTCTCAAGTGTTATCAAAATATATCAATCAAATTGAATAATAATACATGAAAATAGGGGCAAACTATAAAAAGAAAGACAAACTTACTTGTAACTGGAATGTTGTATGATGTGTGTGTTATCTCAGGTAAAAGAAAATAGAGACTAACCATCTACGGGTACGAGTAAAAAATCGTGCACCCGCGAAATCAAAAAGAACCAATCGTATTACAGGATATAATTAAACTGACCATCATTTTAGTGAAACCGGTTTAGTAACAGTATCTATAAATAACAAAACAGCTGACCTGAATTAAAATCGAAACTAGAAAATACTGAGTTGTACAAATGGAATTACTAATTGGAATTAAACGTGCAGGTTGAAATTATAATATAGATACTGACAGAATTAAAGTAATTATTATTCATAGTACTACCACAGTATTTCTGGATTTCATTTCTATATTTTATTTTCATTGAAGTGTGCACTGTGAAATGTAGATCTAACTCGAATTAAAAATAAAATATTGTTAATGTTTATTTGTGAGTTTTAGTTGCTTTTCAGTAGGCAACATCACATACGTCATTATGTGACAGAAGATAACAGGCAATCAAAGAGCTTTACCTATAAATAATAATACATAGGTAATCCTATGGAGAGGACAAAGCTTAGCATTCGTCAACAGTTTCACATATTCAGTTAATCCCTTTGGGGAGGGGCAACACGACAAAATCTCAAAAGGGAAACATGTTGATTGATTTTATCACTTAGGTTATTCACTCATTGTTTTGAACAAAATAATGAGTGGTGTTAAAACTTAAATCAGTCATGAATTAAATGCAGCATTATGTTTTTATGCTATATATTTTACTTTATCCCAGCGTATCCATCATTTTGTGAAGTTCACATTGCCAGAATAATGGATGCGCTTCGTAATCGGGTTCAATGTACAACACTAGTTGTTATGGCCTAGTCTCAGTCTGAAAAATGTTTGCTAGTGCGTTAGTTTATTATCTCATTTGCAATGCGCTTTTATTTTTAAGAAATGACTTTGCCATTCAGACATTTTGTTTATGCCTCGCGCAATTTCCCAATGTGAGCAGAATTTTAACGATTAGAAGTACGGGTCCCTGGATGTAGGAGGGATAAAAATGTGAGCTTCTCTACATATATGAGGGTTTCGGTCTCTAATATCTTACTATTTCCCAATAGGGTTGCAATGATACACTTCTCTTCACAGCGATACAGTACATATCATGATATTTGGCTCTCGATAGGATACCTATAGCGATACATTATATTTTACTACACTATCCTGAAATCCGAACAAAAATAATGAAAAAAAGAAACAAATTCTGCCATTGGAAAAATTTATTAATCCTGAAAAGGAAAACACGGCCCTGAAAACAAAAAACGAACGTGCATCTATGCAACACTTATTTATCACTGCACGAAATGCACCTGATTCTACTTGAGAAAATGGTCTCATAGCACCATAAAGTTTGTAACTGATCTTGATCTTGAGTCCACTCTAAGTTTCGAAACCGATATCGGACAGTAAATCCAGAATACGACAAAGTCCGGAACATATTGTTGGTTTATATACCGCGATATACCGTCCAACGGTATATTGTTGCACCACTCTTTCCCGATACTGTCCCCATCAGCAAAAATTATCAGAAATATTCAGATTTTAAATAAAGCTCTTAGATTGCTTGTGATCTTTTTTCACAATCATATTGATGTATGTAATGTGGCCTTCTGAAAAGCAAATAAAATCACAAATAAAAACTTTCCCTTCATTACTTTTCATCACCTCACCAGGCCTAGGATGAAAGTCTGTAGAGCTAATGTCATACCCCCAGCATTGTTGGTGTCCACGTTCGTAGACAAAACTTTAAACTAGCTTATATCTTTTTAACTGCAAGGGACAGGGCTTTCATATATAGGTTCCTTATGACCAGAGCTTTCATTTGGGACCTTGAGTTTTGAGCTTGACCTAGAACTTTGACCTACTTTTCAAAAACTTTAACCATGTCTATAGCTTTTAAGCCATTAGGAATATTGCTTTCATATAACCTACTGACCCTGAATTTGGACTTACTTATTTTTCAGATACTTCAACCTAATTTTTAGCTTTTAAACCATGAGGGATAGGGCTTTGATATTTCACATCTTTTGACCAGAGCTTTTATTTGGTACCTTGACCTTTGACCTTGTGACTTGACCTTGGACTTTGACCTACTTTTCAAAATTTTTAACCAGAGGTGAAGGAATCAACATATTTACCAGTCCTTTGACAAAAGCTGTGAGTCAAATACCTATTTTGATCATTTACACCCATTTTGGTGAGCTTTGTTGTCTTCTGACAACTCTTGTTTATTTGATGTTTATTAATTTAGGCTATCTGAAATATTGGTTTGTTGCCTTAAATTTATTCCAGTGTAACTAAGGTATGTCCATGGGTAGGTGTTTCTTTTAATGGGGTTGACATAATACCAAGTAATTCTCAACCTTCATTGATAGAAATAATTGCATATGAGTAGATCTATTTCATATAAATTACACATACATTTAAAACTATCTATTTAGCTCATTCACCCCTAAATTATATAAAGGCAAATTTGGACTGGTCTAAGTCATTGATTTATAGAAGAGTCCATTGTTTTAGGGACTGATAAGTTAATATGAGGAGTCTGTAACATTTATTAGTAGATATTAGTTTTATAGGACAAATACATTAGAGATTATACTTATCAAGAACTAGAGCAGCATTTAAGATAAGTGTGGCCGTCTTGTGCTAAATTTACCAATTACCATTCTCCACACATGATTGGCAACTTTTTTGTTTGTAAAATGCTTCAAAGGTTCTTAATTCCAGCAGTACCAGTTTTAAGTATATAATCAAATACATTCATTTCATTATTCAATTTCAGCGGCATTTAGATTTTTGGTCTTGTTTTTCAACTGTATGCTTACATTTGGAAGTTATTTTTGCTTTGATATGCCCAGTGTTCTGCAAGATGACTTTCAAGGGGTAAGTACATTTGTGTATAAAGTAACATACAGGTTATCTCTACTACTTGTCAGACTCCATATGTCTTGGGCAGATCAACTGCAGTGCAGGGTAATTAATCTTACAAGTTAATGTTATATATCCCTGTTGTTATATTCCCAAGATTACAGATATTGGGAGGGGTGGGTATTGTGTTTGGTATGTCTATTTAGTTTGGTTTTCATTAAACAAATTGAGTTTCTTTCCTTAAACTGTAAAATTTCAATCACATTGTGATATATCTTATAGTACAAAGGGCTGAAAATTTGTGAATATCATATTGAGTGTTTTACTGGTTTTTTTTCGCATAATGAAACTTCCCTTTGATGGACATTGAATTTTATCATAATGATATTGTGTTTTAGTTTCTGCTAAATGAATGAAAAAGAAAATGTTTTGAATTTTCAAGGTATCAAACTGTACCAATGCTACAGAAAACACAACATGTATCAAGTGTGAAGGCTGCCTGGGTATGTCAGCTGATGATTACAACCTTCTGTATGCAATATACGCCTGGACGTAAGTTAATTATACAAACCTTACAACCTCCTGT
>BROG01001206.1:0-98005 GCA_030159075.1 Atrina japonica
TGACCAGAATCCTTCTAGCGACATCTGCCTATTGATCTGTCTTTATTCCAGAAATATGGGAAATATGGAATTGTCATGTTTATTTCAATTAATTTAGTCTTATAACACAATTAGTGGATGTCGTTACTTTTCATGTCATGTTGTATATTTTGTATATATAGCTTAAATTTAGTTTATGCACATACCAGCAATATTAGGATGGTGATTTCTAATTACTAAAACAGCAACATTAAATTCTACACATCAGACTTTGAAATTACAAGGTGGAAGACTGAAATTTCATTAAATGAGATCGGATATTCAAACGACTCAAATCTAGTCAAGCTGTTCTTGCAGGTTTTTATCCGGCAATAAAAATTGGTAATAAAATAGTTGTGAAACTAGTGTTTTTTTTAATTAAATGTCGGCAAATAAATTTTTACACCTTCTCCGACTTTGAATCCTCAGTCTGCTTTTGATGAGGTATGCATTGCATCATAAATTTAAAGTTGCCAAATTAAAAACAAATTTTCCCCCAATTTTTGGGCCTCGTTCCGCTCAGCGAAGACAGAAATTTAATAGATCCTAACCCATTAACACGAAGAAGTTTTCAACATAATAATACAGAAATTTTTCCTGATCAATCGAAGCTGCAGAAAGAGTGAGACTTTCACGACAAATGGATGTCGATGTTAGTATAGTTGCAGCTATGAGACGACAAGATATGTACGAACGTAGTGAAAATCCCTCAGGAGATGTAAGAGCTACACAACATTTGAACTTTACACCAACTCCATAAATTAATGATTGTATTTGAATAATAAAAGTTATGCTGGCCATGATAAGTAATGGTATAATTTTTCTTTTTATTTTTTGTTTTTACGCAATAAATTGCTTGTTTCGCTCGCCGCTAGGCACCCATAAACTGAAAAATTTTGATAGGGGTAAACCCCTAAAACCCCTTATTTTTTTCATTAAATTTATCAATAACTCAAAAACCGGAAGTGGACCTCAAACGGAAGTCAACTTTTTGTACCGGAAGTAGTCCTCAACCGGAAGACAGGTTTATAACGGTTTTTGGGCTATTGATAGTGACCACATGGATATTGAAACAACTTGGACAATGGATAAGGGCACACAAACACCTGAAAAAAATGTAAATAAACATGTTATTTGTGTTTGTGTTATTTTTTTAGTGTAGTATATCTTGATGAGGAATGCTTTGATTTTCCCGTGGTTCGTCAGTAACAGCGGGAAAATATTGTATTCAGGTTACGGACCAACGGGTTAAATAACAATTGATGTTGTCCAACGAGAGGACAGTAAGTTTTTGTCATATCTAGTCGCCGTACAGACCTATATTTTCACAATAAACATAAATTTAGTAGTTATGAATATATACCCAATTTATACCACAACACTTATATATAATACCTTGCACAGAATTACTGTGCCTTACTTTTTGTCAACAAACTCTTGATGAACCACTTAATAATAATAATAATAATAATAATAATAATAATAATAATAATAATAATAATAATAATAATAATAATAATATAGTAATAATAATAATAATAATATTAATAGTAATAATAATAATAATAATAATAATAATTATAATAATAATAATGATAATAAAAATAATAAATTAATAATAATAATAATAATAATAATAATAATAATAATAATAATAATAATAATAATAAAAATAATAATAATAATTATAATAATACTAATAACAATACTAATACTACTACTACTACTACTATTACTACTACTAATAATAATAATAATAATAATAATAATGATAACAATAATAATAATAATATAGTAATAATAATAATAATAATATTAATAGTAATAATAATAATAATAATAATAATAATAATTGTAATAATAATAATAATGATAATAAAAATAATAAATTAATAATAATAATAATAATAATAATAATAATAATAAGAAGAAGAAGAAGAAGAAGAAGAAGAAGAATAATAAGAAATTTAAATTATCCTCACTTTAAAAGTAAAATCTAAAATGAAAATTTCCTTTTCATTACCTGCCTTATTTTGCCGCAGCTGCTGTGATAATATACTCGTTTTATGGTATTGGTGATGATAAGAATTAGCAACAAGTTTAACCATTTTTGTAGTGATGTAAATATCTTCCTTGTTGCCCCTGTATTTACAATTTCAGGTAATTGTAATAAACATGTTAATGAATGTTCAGTCGATATCACCAATAACTGGCAACTGAAATCTGTCCATTGCCACGAATAATGCCACATATAGGCTACCTGATGCTATGATAATGAAATATCAAGTATCAAACACTCAAAAGATTTTAAAAATCTACTTAATCTATTAAGTTTGGAATTTGATGCGCGTGCTCCGGGCATAATACGAGAATTTTATTTCGATCGGTTTTTACATGAGAGCGGTCCCGAAGAACGACTATTTAATCATCCGTGGTCAGATGGCAGATTTATTTTTACCAAAGAGCATGATGGATGAATACATAATAAATAATTTTTTTATAGTAATTGCTCCTTCTTTCTTTCACAAGTAATAATATAACTGGACAGCATTGTACATTGATTACATATTTCATCCAATTTTGAAAACTAAAATCTACGAGTTGTGTCCCTTGAACCGTTCGCTCGAATATATATCTACCTATGTATCCATCAATCTATCTATCTATCTATCGATATATATATATATATATATATATATATATATATATATATATATATATATATATATATATATATATATATATATATATATATATATATATATATATATATATATATATATATATATATATATATACTGTTTTTGATTTTTTATTTAAGTATTATTTTATGTACGGGTATTAATTTTCTTTTTTCTTATCCTTTTGTTTTTGAAAAACAACTTGCATTGATTCAAAATGGATGTGTAAATGTTGACTTAAAATTAAACTATAGTTCGAGGATTAAAATACTAAAATATATCGGTATTGGCAAACATTATTATTTAATGATGATTCTGTAGAATCAATTCCACCATTGCTTGAATTTCTAAAGGTTGGTTATGGAAATATTTCCAGCAACAACAGACATATTAACGAAAATACGCAAAGTAACCATCCTGCTTTGTGTATTATCGTTAATGATGCTATTGTTTTCAGTACGTAAATTTGAAACAAACATTTAAATTATATCAGTCGGACAATATTGATGCCAACCAAAAATATTATTTCCACCACCCCCCCCCCCCCCACACTTTTACGACTGGTGCTTAATTTACTTCAACAAGTAACAATGAAGAAGTACCAATCAATAATCAAAAACTAAAGTCCATTATGACACGACGAATAAGATATGCAAATGGTATCAACATGAAAATTACGAAACCCAAACGGGATAAGACCAGGTGTCCGGAAGGAGTCAGCGTCTTCTGCTGGCATGCCACACCCGTCGCAAATGTCCCATGGGAACCTTTCTATATCGATGAATGTGTTAAATTCGGTAAAAAGGTCAAGTTTGGTGATAAGGTCAAGTACGCTGAAAAGCATAATTGGTGAAACGGAGTCACTGTCTGTGGCCGTGATCCAGAATACTATCTAATATCTCTGAGACGGGGACTTCATAATGATTAACAAGATCCCCGTTTCGACCATAAAACATCTTAAACAACGACTCCAAGCGTTCAACAACGTAACCTTGTGTAAGTAGTTTATTGGCTAGTCGTTTAACTCTCAGAATAAAACATTCATAAGAAGAGCATATCCTGGCATAACGTATACGTTGTGAAATGAAAACGCCAAAGTCGGAATATAACTACTTAGAAACTGGAAGTGTGTGGTATTGAAATTATAATCGTCACGTTTGTCATAGAGAAATGAGAGTTCTACACAAACATAAAGACCCTCTATCCCTATACATATATGTGAAATTAAAATCAGGACAAGTGTGGTTTTCATATACAAATAGTATGGTTAAAATTACACACCGTAAAATTGAAGATAATTTAATAGTTTAAAGGTATTTTAAGCGCAAATATTATCATTTTGATAACATTTATATGTTTGAAATTTACGTAGAAATCTACAATAGGATAGATAACGAATCAAGATTTGGGAATTGAAAGTAAATGTTGACAAAACAAAATATTGTATTTTCAGTTGGAAAGAAAACTAACCTTTTTATAATGATGGTGCAGATATTGAGTTAGTAAGTGATATTCTTTATTTAGGTTTTGCTTATTATCAGATATGGTAATTTTACAAACACAAGTAAAATAAATTTTCATAAAGGAATAAGCGCTCTATGAATTTTGAGAAAGGTAGATTACAAAGAAAGTTTGTCAGTTGTCCGTGTGATACCATCTGTAAAATATTAAAACCAATATAACATGTATTAAGTGGTAATGAATATGGGGTTTTAGCTTAGAAAGAGTTCGTTTAGATTATTTCATCATTTGAAGCGTAACCCCCAAATCGTATGAGTTTTGGTAAACTAGGAGCATATCCTCTTTGGTAGATGTTCAGGTGAGAGTAATCAGTTATTGGTGTATTTTTGCCTTTTCAGATGAGAATAGTATTTCAAATATACCTTTTCTAAAACATATTTTACAAAGGCGTTGCATGTCTAAATGAACACAAAAGGTTTATACTTGATAACGCTGGTTTCAGCAATATTTGGTAATCAAATGTTAACTTTAATACTAAGTGGTTAAATCGTTCGTTGAAAGAGAAGACTCTTTGACCAGTTTGAGCAGAACTATCAAGTGACGTATTTAATAAAGAATAAAGAAATTGAAAACTATTGAGACAGACTTGATGACGCTGATAGAATAGCCCTAAATTTCCTACAAGTATTATCAGGCTGTCATTTTGGAATCGGACGATGGTTTGGTATAGAAAGATCTTAAATATTTTGTACTGAAAATGCATTGGAGATGAGTTGATGCATTGATATAATCAAAAAAACTATAGACCAGATATTTGAGTCACAACAATTTTATTTCACTCACGTATTATTGTAATTTTATGTATAATGAATTACAGTAATTAATCAAACCCTGGCATACCCAAAATAATTATCATTGATCTATATCAAAGGGGATTCAGCGGTGTTCAGCAAAACATAAAATTATTTTGATTTTTTTCTACTTTTACTACCTCCACTTGATGTACAATAACAAATAAGAGCTACACACAAGCATAACAAAATATATAGTTGAAGACGCTGGTAGAATAGCCCTAAATTCCCTACAAGTATTATCAGACTGTAATTTTGAAACTGGACAATGGCTTGGTATAGAAAGGTCTTAAAACTTTTTGTATTGCAAATGAAATTGTTGATGAGTCGACGTATTAATTATACAAAAAAACCCAAATATATTAGTTATAGGAATTTTACTTCATTCACGTATTATTGTAATGTTACGTAAATAAAAGTTATTAATTAGGGTAATTAATCATACCCTGGTATGCCAAAAATAATTATCATTGATCTGTATTGAAGGGCTGTCAGCTGTGTTTACATAAACATAAAACATAAACATTTTTTCTACTTTTACTACTTGTACTTGATGTACAATAACAAATAAGAGCTATACACAGGCATAAAACGTTTCGTGAAAATAAGGTCAGGTTCAGTGTGGTATGCATATAGAAACAGTAAGGTTTAATTGATCAATTGCAAGTGAATAATTGCCAAAGTGGGTTTCTCAAGAAATTTTCGCAAAGCATATAGTACTTTGAAAATTTGCATGCTTGTG
This sequence comes from Atrina japonica, assembly GCA_030159075.1. Taxonomy (NCBI): domain Eukaryota; kingdom Metazoa; phylum Mollusca; class Bivalvia; order Pterioida; family Pinnidae; genus Atrina; species Atrina japonica. Next base: position 5,754 of record BROG01001206.1, read on the forward strand.
TGTAGTTCTTTTTGTTATTGAATGGTTATCTTAGTAGTAATAAGGAAATATTTAAAAAAAAAAAAAAAAAAAAAAAAAACAGCGAATGTCCATTTAATATAAGTATCACTGATTTGTATTAAGGTCTACATTATACATGAACATTAGAAATATATGTAATCTAGCAGTGAAGGCATATGTGGTTACTCGGACTATATTCAAGTATACTCAGCATTAACCTTATAATAAATTATATTCAAGTATAACAAGTACAATAAATAATACATACATCACAAAATGCAGTGCAACAAAACATACAAAAAGTCATGTAGACTTGGCAATATTAAATTACCAGATGACAGTATATGTATAAAACAAAAATGAAACACAAAGTTCGGTGGATAGATCTGTGACCTCTGAACTTTACATTCATATACAATTATTTTGAGGCGCAAAAATACATTAAAGTATAATTTTGCAATAAAAATAAAGATAGCTATTACGACAATAGAAAGTTTAATTGAATTTAAAAATTATATACAATTACACTTGTCTGAGATCTCTGAGATTTTTTATATATGCAATCAATACTGATGATGAAAAGATATATATAAAAAAAGTCAGATACCAAGTTATAAATCAATAGAATACCCAGGACATACATACAAATCCGGTAAAAATGGACAAACACGGACTTTTGCAAACTAAGAGGTGGTATCAGATGACATGGAGCAGTAAGCATCCCCTGTCGACCGGTCACAGCCGCCGTGAGTCCACAGTGAAGTCCAAATGAAATACTTTAGGAGTGAATCCTTGTCACAATTGGTACAGACGTTTTAACAATCGTCAACGTAAATGCAACTCGTCATTTCACTTAGTGAAACAGAGTACTCGAAAACAAGACTATTATACCGACCATAAAATTTGCAGAATGTTGACATCAAAAAGATAAAATATATTGTGAACTGTAACATTCCGGAAAATATTAAAGAAGTTAAGTAAATTTTTATTGATTGTATCCAGATGTAAGGTCAAGGGTCGTAAATATTACAAATCCACGTAGAACATCAAACGGTTTTCCGCTGCAGGTAATGAGAACTTATCCCGAATAATTTTCCCCGTTGAGCTTCCGGTAGTCTATACACAATCATAAAGAGTTATCATTCTTACAAGCAATTACAATATGCTATGCAAATGGACTCGTACTCTCTCGAATGATGTCGTTGTCTAGTAACTTCCGGATATCTTGCTTTACATGGAATTCTGCGATATTGTTGAGAAACAGGTGCATTTTCATTCATGCTTATGTGAGATTTCACAGTGTCTGTACATCCAATAACATTGTTCAAACATACATAAACCTTATATAAACGATGAAATTTGCTCTCAGCCAAGTGTTAGCATCTTTTTGATGCACTAAGATGCCGCGCCGACATGGTTCGGTCGTTAACTCGCTAGAACCTTGATCGTGAGGTCGAGAGTTTGAGTCCAGCCGGTAACAGGTTGGTTTCCTGTCCTTCGGATTGAAGCAGTAAAAACCAAAGTCCCGTGTCACAGTTGGTGTCGGCATGTTAAAGAACCCTCGCTGCTCAATGGCCGTAAGTGCCGAGCATAGGCCAACAATTGAAGCCAATAACCGGCATTTAGTGACGTATCCATGTGAATAAAATATTCTTGAATGGGACGTTAAAAAACAATGAACAAACAAACCAGCATTGAAGTGCCTCCAAACGGTCAAATAACCTTAAATTTTACAGTAAGTAATTTCAAACAAATATTTGAATTATATAAACAATTATACTACACCCCACACTTGGCCGTGTTATCTGCACGACGTTGCATAAAATAAAAGTCGGATAACCACATTTTTCGTCGTTATCACGTTACAAACTTCATGTTTATCAACATTTTATTATATTGTGTTGATGAAGTATTAATTGTGCTTAAGTACGTTAAATTCAGATATAAATCAGTTTATCAAAATGATAAGATCTGTGGTTGGACAAATGTTACCGCGTTTCTTGACGCAATGACATGCTTCCAAACTGGTGTAATGTTTTACAGTACGTAAATGTCAAACAGATATTTAAATTATATTAACAATTGTGTTAAGACTAGCGTGTATATGTCGAGATTTGGGATCTTATTCTGTGAAAAAGTGACTGTAACATGACTGAAGAGTTAAATCAGATGTCAACACACTGCGTAAGGGCATCAAAACCAAAGGTCAATGCCCAAAGAATCGAGGGACCAATGTTGAGTGATTTCAGTCCTGTATTATTAGATAGTGACAATGAAAATACTAGAGCACGACATTACTCGAGTTTGATCATAAAAATAGTAAAAATCGCACTGGAAAATGCGAATAGCGAACTGTCTACTAACTTGATAAAATTGTTGAGGAGCGGACTCAAAATAATATCCAAAGAAATATGATCGAGGTTTGTTTGTTTATTTTTGTTTCACGTCCTAATTAAGAATATTTCACTCACATGGAGACGTCACCAAATGCCGGTGAAGGGCTTCAAATTTTGGCCGATGTTCGATTTTTGTTTGTTTATTGTTGTTTAACGTCCCACTCAAGAATATTTCACTCATATGGAGACGTCACCAAATGGCGGTGAAGGACTTCAAATTTCGGCCTATGCTCGGCACTTACGGCCATTGAGCAGAGAGGGTTCTTTAACGAGCCGACACCTACCGTGACACGGGACCTCCAGCTTTAACTGCCTCATCCAAAAGACAGGAAACCAACCTGTCGCCGGCGGGACTCGAACTCACGACCTCATGATCCAGAGACGACCGCGCTACCGACTAAGCCATGCCGGCTCGCCTATGTTCGATACTTCAGGCCATTGAGCAGTGAGAGGTATTTAACGTGCAGACACCTACTGCGACACAGAATTTCGATTCTATTTGTCTCATTCCAAATACAAGAATCTAACCTGCCGCCAGTTGGACTCGAACTCACAACATCTGAATTAAGAGTAGACCGCGCAACCGACTGAGGTAGGAATATGATCGAAATTGAACAATGAACAATGTGTTGAAGGGAATAGCCTACGATACCTAGTACTCTGTGTATTTTTAGATCTACCTAGGGTAGATACAAAAATATGAAATGCACAGCCAATATATATATATATATATATATATATATATATATATATATATATATATATATATATATATATATATATATATATATATATATATACACGATAACCTAAAACTTCCTTCTTGTTCCAATTTTTCCGCCATGGTTGTGTTGACTCTAGTCACGTTTCAATAATGTAGAAATTTGAATTTACCTCGCCATTTTGCTTTGCAGTTTGGACGTTCGCGCGACCTGTGACGTCATATTACAAAAGGCAACCTCCATGTCAATGATGCAAAACAAAACATCCACATTTTAATAAATAGGCTAATACATTCGTACGTTAGTTTCATTACAATCGATCATCAAAAATATTATTTAAAAATTATTAATAAAGATGTCGTAAGATCTGTAACTCGCTGTTGACTGCTTTGATTTAAGCACCCACGCGATCTATTTCGTTACACCATTAGGGGAATTCCCCTTGAAGTACACAAATGTCAACAAAAAGTAACATAAATGTGTATTGCAGTGTAAACACAACAAAAACATATACACACTACATAAATTGGGTAACAAGGGGCCTATTTTATTACTATAATTCAGGGATGGATCTTTAATTTTATTATCTTTAATTTTTATTAATTATTTTTATGTATTTATTAGTAGTGTAATCTACATTCGTGTTGTATACACTAGGGGACCTGTAGGCCAGTTACAAATCAAAAAAATGTTTTTTATTATTTTTATTTTACAAACAAGTAGAGGCGACATTTTTACAAATTTTATTTTGTATCAAAAGGTGGAGGTAAATAATATTTTCTTTTTTACAAATAAAATTTGTTTTAAAAAAAAAGTCATACAAATACATCCGTGAAAATCCGGTTAGTAGCGGTCTCTTGCCTGTACATCTAAACAAAAATAAATATCTATGCCTTGACTGAAGTTTTCTGCAACGTCAGCTAAAACTAGTCCTTTGCTATTGCTGGTGGATTATTTTGTTTGCTTTTTTGTTTTGTTTGTTTTTTTTTTGGAACAAAATGTTGTTGTTTTTTTAATATTGATAGAAAATTCAAAAATCAATTATGACTTATATAGTTTGATGCAAATATATGACTTAATCTGAAGCTTGGTACTACACAGAGCTCAAACCTTTGTTTGTCATCATTATATTGCTACAATAAATTTGTCTGCATTATTTTATATCTAATTGAAAATGCAATTTTTTAAATGATATTGTCAACTTTTTATGTAGAAATATGAATAGAAATATATTTGAAAATAAACACGTGTTAATTTTATAAATCTAGTTAACAATTTGTCTTGTTTTTTTTTTAACCGTTTAAATCATGTTTAAACGAATGACATGACCTGTTTCCAGACATTTTCGCAACAAACAATAACACCATGTAATCATGTCATTGTTTTTTTATTTTGCTTTACTGGTAATACTGGAGACTAATTACTTTCATTTTCAAGCGTGTCCGGTCTCTTCCTCTGATAACGTCACAGACCTGTAGCATCTTCTTATATTGTAAAGGCGTGGAAACAAATTTATTTATATTTCGGTAACGAAACATAGGAATTGATTCAGATTATTGACAAATACACATTTTTTTTTAAATCACATGTAGCGTTTAAGGAGGTCTTTCAGTATTAGACGTTCGTTTTCGTCTTTACTCGTTAAACTGCTTTGTTACAGCGTAGGGTAGATTCGCATTCATTTGACCGTTGTTTATAGCGAAGGTTACCATTCACAGAGAAACTCTTTAGCGGCTTACTGAACATTTGACTTTATTATTTCGTACCTATTTGTACATATATCACTTACATATACATGGATGTTTTGACTGTTCTGAATGGATACAAATTTGAAGTGCATTTAAGAATAGTGATATGATATATATATATATATATATATATATATATATATATATATATATATATATATATATATATATATATATATATATATATATATATATATATATATATATGTTAACTGGAAATATATATTGTGTATGCGATGTCATCAAAATGAAGGAAATGATAAGACACAAACCCACAAAAAACAAACACCTTTCAATGCTGAAACTTTCCTTCTTCAATTTTTACTTACTTTTTTTGATGCGTTTTGTAGGTAAACATCCCGAAATATGAAAATGGCATTTACTGCAGTTAATTATGCAAGAAGGTTTTAACAAAATAAATTGGAATAACGCTGATGTCATAATTTGCTGACGATGTTTAATTTTAGTTGTTTGTTTGTTTGTTTATTGTTGTTTAACGTCCCACTCACGAATATTTCACTCATATGGAGACGTCACCAAATGCCGGTGAAGGGCTTCAAATTTGGCCTATGCTCGGCACTTACGGCCATTGAGCAGTGAGGGTTCTTTAACGTGCCGACACTTAATGTGACACGGGACCTCCAGCTTTTACTGTCTCATCCGAAAGACAGGTAACCATCCTGCCGCCGGCGGGACTCGAACTCACGACCTCACGATCCAGAGTAGAGCGCGCTGCCGACTGAGTCAGGCCCGCTCTTAATTTTAGTAAATGATAAAGAAAAAATATAAACAATATTTTTGCCTTTTAACTAAGCTATTAGTTTTACATCTTTAGCTGACATTATTTTTTTTTTGCCAAACGATCAGCGTATATATATGAGGACACACTTGATCACTCTAAACAATCGAAGAAATATGTCAGTTGTAAGGCGTATTTGAATGACATTGGTGCTGACCGTCTTTAGTCCTTGCGCTGCCTTGTTTTCTGTATTAGGCTACATTTGTGATGACGACTTCACAATAATATAAAACGAAACCATAAAAATGTAACGATCATGTTTTAAACAATTATATAGCGGAGAGTTTCATTTGATAATGCGACATCGGAAAGTATAAACGTTCTATCTATACGGAAACCAGGTGTTATCGCGCTTACCATATAGGCGGTGGTCATTAAGGACTGATAATAAACCGAAGTGAGTATGTATTCTGTAGGTCTACTGATCTGCGAGAATTAATAGAAGTTCTCGTTGTTTACGATTAGATCTTTGATATATTCCGTACAGTTAAATCACTCTTGTCTTGTACAAGAATTTGTAAGAATTCGCTCGCATACTTGTGATATTTTATGAATTTATTGATGATAAAAAAACTAACAAAATCATTGTTTCTGTATGATTAATGAATATTATATACTGGTGCGGAACATGTAGTCCGACAGTGCCTATTATCGGTCACTTCTGTTTGCACGTAAACGAAAGATTTTTCTGGTATGACGCACTTCCGATTATGGCGTCAATGGCGACTCTAGCGGGACATTTTATTTCACCAATCAGAAGCCAGCATTCTGATGACGTCATCAGTGGCGGTTAAATTCAAATGGCCCGCGAGAGAGCTGCATATACATACTAACAATTCTGATTATATCTCTAAGGTTTGTCCCTTGCAAAATTCGCATTCACTCGAACATCCTAGTCGTCGTTGAAATTCACTCTACGTAGCTAATGAATATATGAAGGATATATGAAGAATGTATCCCAATTCAATGTTTGGACGCCATAAGAAGACTATTTAACACATGGGAAATTTAAAACAATTCTGGTAATAACTCAGACCCCATAGGATAAAGTTTGTACCTTGCAAAAATTCGAAAATGAACCGTGTGATCATACACCCGATCCCTTAGCGTTGAACAGCCTAAATGTTTGCTAAACTGTCCTGTTTTCGGACGTAAAAAATCTACCAATGAAATATTGTTTTAGGAGTTAAGAGGTCTAATAATTCTGTGTGGAAGGTACAAAAAAGTCTTATTAGAATTGAATATATATATATATATATATATATATATATATATATATATATATATATATATATATATACATATATATATATATATATATATATATATAGGTTACCCTCGGATTATCTAGCCTAAATCTCTTATAAGGATTATATTGTCCGAATCAACCGTCTTTTGAGATGGATAATAAATGCGGATTAACAGATGTACATGTAGACTATGCGTCTTCAGGCTTCCAAACAAAAGTTAAAACAATTTCTGAAAGTAAAACTGTTCTGTATTGGATCTAAAGACAGTTGTCCCATCAAACGGATAAATATCATTAACACTAATAGTGAAATCAATGTTTGGGTTGTAGATACAGATTTACCATATGTGTCGATTTCAAACCTCGAGTAATCCATTAGATGATAAATTCAAAACTGAATGATTTAATTTCTTAAAAATAAAGTTTATATGGTATTGATATATGAAGAAATTGAGGCATCTCAATCCCATACCCCCTAAAAGATCTGTGTTTGTGTTTTAAGTATTATAAACAAAATACCAAAGTTATAATGCTTAAGACGATATCGTTTCTGTCAATTAGACTTTATTCGTTGAGCTCCAATTTGAAAAGTATGTGTATTTTTTAAAAATAAATGGGTATCATACAAGGCAAAACAATATCTCTAAAAGTATAGCCGAAATCCGTCTAAGAGTAACCACTGTAAAAAAAATGACTATCTTAGCTTTAGAAGATTTTCGAATTTGAATGGTGTTAACAGTGCCAAATATTACTTTAGTATAAGATGAACAGCTGGTACCGAAATACCAGATACTAGGTTTATGTATACCCTCGGGGACTCAAACGGTCCACCAGCAGTGGCAACGACCTAGTGTATATAAACATTATAAACATAATACCAAAATAATAATGCTCAAGACGATATTGTTTCTGTCAATTACACTTCATCAGTTGAGCTCCAATTTGAAAAATGTGTGTATTTTCTAAAGATACAGTAGCATATAGAAACGTCAAACACATAATTCAAAATATACAGGATTATTCAGTACTTTAAACCTATCTACCAATCCTCACTACTCCCTCTAGATCCGCCAATGCACATAATTCAAATTATGCTGGAATTCCCGGTACTTTAAATCTGTGTGGAATAGTTCTGCGAATAAATTGGGATTCCCATACATGTATTTGAAACGCCCCATATGATTGGTTCAGCTACTAAGTGCGCAAGTAATAAAATATTTTTTATTCATGTCATCTACATGAAAACAAATATTTCTAGTACGTGCGTACGTACTAGCTAATACGTGTCCTTGTGCTACAAAATATTTGTATTCGTGTCATCTCCATGCCACCGTAGCCAGTAATCATCTGTAATTAGTTTTAAATTTTGTATTATAGTTATATTTCAACCCCGCCACTGCGCGAGTATTAAAAGGCACATATGACATAAGAGTCAAAGTTGACTGCGTGCATAACCTAAAGAAAAAAAACATAAATTAAATCTTTGAGACTTAAAGGGTCATTATCTGTATTATATTTTAAACCTTTCTTACACTACTTAGGATAATATACAATAACAAAAAATGAGATATACACAGACACAAACATTCTTAAATTCCTATATACTTTGTGAAAATTGCTCGAGAAACCCAGGTTTGAAACTTATCCACTTGCAACTGATTAACTCAACCTTACTATTTGTATATGAATATCACACTGGACCCGATATTATTTTTTTCATAAAATATATAGGAATATAAGATATTTTATGCTGTGTATATATTTGTTATTGTAGGTCAAGGACAAAAAATAAAAGTAGAAAAATGGAAATAGTTTTTTTCTTTGGTTAACACAGTTAATCCCCCTTTAAATACCCATATACCAACCCGAGAAAACTATAGTTTGCCTAGACTTCCTTTTTTATCAAGTAAGAACAACTCTAATTCAAAGGGGATCGCAACCCTTTGGAACCTCTTTTATATCTGTCAACGTGTAAATTAAAGTGATGTTGGGTGTAGATTTACAACTTGACGGAGTGTTACTGCTACTGGTCATAAGTAGTAATAGGCAGCTCCCTGGTGTGCAAATTCAAATTTTCCCGGTAGGGGTCTGTTCATGATGTCATCAGAATCCTTGCTTCTGGTTGGTCAATTTGAATTTGCAGGCCAGATAGCCGCCTGTAAAGTCATACCGTAAATGACGTCACATTGCCATGGCAATAAGTAGAAGGAGCCAATCGTTGGACTTGGGGCGTGTCAAATACCGAAAGCTAAAGAATGTGGGAACGGCCATCTTGGATAACTAGAGTTATCCTCAGGAACGAGCCACGGAGGGTAAACCTCCTGTGAAATTTCTTATTCAACGCTGGGTTTATTGGGATTTACAGAGCGACGCCCAAGGTATGGGAGGTAAAGGTGGGCATGACCTCAAACACGCATCATGTCGCATATGCCCTAGACCCTCACGTAGGGGACACAAGGGTAAAACTGACATTTTAGGATCAAATTTCTTATTGACTGCTGAACTTACTGGGGGTTTCTGAGTAACGCCCAAGGTATGTTCGGTAGAGGTGGGTGTGTACTCTCACATGCATTATGCCACATATGCCCTAGACCCTCCGGAAGGGGACACAGTGGATAAAACTGATATTTTTTTTACATTTATAGAAAATTTGGGAAAAAAACACAAATTAACTTTTCCTTTCCTCGGGCTGATATTGGAGTCCCGGGTTGAAATGGCATGCGATACAGATTTTGCTATGTGTTACTCTATATTTATCAAATATATATTATTTTATATTATATTTTATGAAGAACTTTACGTTCCCCTTTATTAAAAGTATTAACATCTGCTTCAAGTAAAAGTCATGTCGTTTGGGTCATTAGAAGGATCTTATTGCTTATTGAATAATAACCGAAATCCGAAATATAGAACCGAACCGATTCGGTTCGACGTCAACGGTTCGGTTCTTCGGTATTTAACCGAATCGTCGCACCCGTAATAACTCTTCATTTTGTACTGCATTTATACACATCAAGTAAATTCTATAGACTATTTGATAAACTTGTAAAATTTGCAGTAACATAACTTTGAATCAGTCAACAGTAACTATTGACAATTTTATGGAACTACACGAAAAATCACGCACGGCTAAATATAAAGCTAGCTTTATATATCGCTGCTTTTACTTACTCATTGTAGAAAGGCAGAGCAGAGGCTATTCGCTTTCTTTGTGACGGCCGTTTTCGTGCGTAGTATCTAAAAGCAAAAATCGAGGTAAGATATATTATTCAATAATTGTTCAAGTTAAAAATTCAACTTCTTTCAGAGCTATATTTGTAGATCGCCGCGGATTTTAAATTTGTTTTCGATAGCAGAATATATCATAATACTGAAGTGATAAACTCGAACTTGACGATGTTAGAATTGTTGAATTGTTGGTATTTTGTTTACAGATGCAGAGTCTAACAATCTCTACCCCGAGGTCAGGAAATTTGACTGTACATCTGCAGGTAAGAAAGTTTTGATTTCTAGGAATATAGCTCGGATCTCAATTATCAATATGCTAAGGTTCTGTGTGTTAAATGAGTGTATTGTTTAATGTTTATCTAATTGTCACCACTAAAGAGCTGGCATGTCGGTAGCGCCCTCGACTCTTAATCGTGAGGTCGTGATTTCGAGTCCAGCCGGCGACGGGTTGGTTTCCTGTCCTGCAGATGAGAAGTCAAAACCGAGGTTCCGTGTCACAGGTGTCGGCACGTTAAAGAACCCTCACTGCTCAATGGCCGTAAGTGCCGAGCAGAGACCAAAATTTGAAGACATTCACCGGCATTTAGTGACGTCTCCACATAGGGTGAAAGATTCTTGAGTGGGGCGTTAAACAACAACAAACAAACAAATTTCATCATGACGTAAATTATCTTGCTATTCTTGTGATGTGTTTTAAAGAAACATTTTAAATTGTTCTTTGTATGCAATTGATATTTACTTCAACTAGATCTAATTTGCATGAAAATATATGATTTCTTAGTAATATGACGCGGCGCGTAACAACCGTTGCAAGTTATAAATGACCTTCATGTTTAACAAGTCACAGATGCGTTTAAATGCCATATTAAAGCGATTAGCTGTCATCGGTGCAAAATTTTACCTGCACATTTTATCCGATCAGACATATTAGAGTACGACAGAGTACGCTAGTGTACTCTACATATTTTCAGTGTATTGTCAAATTGTAAGACTATATTGTGTGTAGTATTATGTAGGTTATGGCTCACCCCCTATTCCATGGTCGAATCGTACTACTAAAACTCTCCACTCCGTGGATCGAATCGTACCGCGGAACTCGTCGACTTTCGGGAAACGGTAGACACAAAGTGCTAAAAATAGCGCTTCCCTCGAGAGCGACGAGTTTTGTTAAATACGTACAGGTAAGAGAATCGATCGAGGGTTAATTTACTAGAATAGATAGAAAAGTTGAAAATGATTTAAAGAAAATGATATGCTTATAAAGGCATGAACATTCTGAATGGTATGAGAAATTTATATAAGACGGGTAAGTGGGAATATAAGAAAATATCAGGAACCGTTTGGGATTATGTGAGAGGCACTTCGACGGAAGAGCAGACGAGAGATACTGTCAGACGGAATTTACGCCAAACGTTGAACGAAGAACTCGACGAGGCTTCTACTAAGATGCAGCGCAAATTAATTAAATATCGATATTAAAAAGTACAAACAGATCTTTCCAAAGGCGTTGCTAAGGTCAAACAAAAAAAGAAGGCAACGTCATTGCGAAACGTTTGATTCTAATCTCGATTTTGGTGATAGTTTTAAATATTTCTATACGAGTTATCAAAAAAGATGTTCACAATCATATACATCGAACACGTCTCGGAGCATTATTAGAGTACTTTAAAGACGATTTTTTCTCTAAAATTTCTAAAGAATTAAAAAAGGTCCCATAAAAATCCAAATTCAAGTCGAACAGCGATTCAAACGATTTACTTTAAATGTTGGCTCATAACGTATCTTCATAAAACTCGGCAATATCCGATCTTAAGAGAAGACGAAATCGAAGACGCGTTTAAACGCATGGTCGAAGAGTTAATAGATTAGCTCGAAAAAACCGCCCAAATGGGCTCGGGGTGGGTCATCGACGACGCTCAAATGATTTATTTAAATTTTACCATGTATAATCCGCCTTTAGGGTCCTCCTAGTTTGAGTTACCCAAGAAGATTGTGGATAAGAGGGCCATCATAAATGTTCAAAACAAGGATCCATTTCGTGCCATTTCTGTCCGTCGTGATTCGAAGATAAAAATTGCGATCCAGAAAAGGCTAAGGCGTTTACGAGAGTACCACCTATCATCATCGCTATCGTTGCCATTTTTTAAACTACGTTTTTTTATTTCATGATATCCGCGGGGATGATACGCCGTTTCACCAACATGTCTTTTGTATAGGTTGTCAAAGCATAATCGATCATGAGCATACCGAGTTTTTTTTTTTTTTTTTGATTCAACTCGAATATGGGGATGGGGCGTATTTAAAAATTTCTTAGCGAGTTGAGCGTATCCGATGGCGATACCCGTATCGACGGCAGCGTAATACGACGCGTTGATCATATCTTTTTCGTTATTCGTCGACATTTTTTAATACGTTTGTTTGTTTGTTTGTTTGTTGTTGTTTAACGTCCCACTCAAGAATCTTTCACTCATATGGAGACGTCACCAATGCCGGTTAAGGGCTTCAAATTTTGGCCTATGCTCGGCACTTACGGCCATTGAGCAGTAGGGTTCTTTAACGTGCCAACACCTACTGTGACACGGGACCTCCAGCTTTTACTGTCTCATCCGAAAGACGGGAGCGTATCCGGGTTGGTAACCATTTCACATACTTCCCTGCCCAATCCGAGGATCGAACCCGGGTCGCATTGGTGAAAAGCGAGTGCGCTAATCACTGCGCTACCCGGACACCTAATTTCATGCGTATTAGTCTGGGGTGGTTTACTATCGGGAGTCGGCACTTCTTTGTGTTTTTGTCGATAATAGGTGATTAACGAGAAATATATCCCCAAAACTCACGGCTACCCATTTCACCTATTAAAATGCTTTCTTGCTCTGCATTTTGCATTGCATTTGCAATTGCATTTGCATTTTCCATTGCATTTGCATTACTCTTCACATTTGTAAGTTTACGTTTCTCTCACCCCTGTTTTGCAGCTTGCATCCGTTTTTCCCTCTTCGATTGTAGTATTTCTTCCTCCTTCGACTGTAGTATTTCTTCCGTATTCATCCATTTCATTAGATTTTTTATAATCCATTACGTATTTAGAGGAAATGAGGGCTCCCGTCAACGGTGCCAAGTACATTCCGTATCGATAATACAATTCACAACACATTTGGCTCATGGCTATATCGATGAAGGGGTCTTCCGATAATTCGTTTTTTAACTCGGGAACGTCCTTGACCTCGAAAAAATGTGATAATCCTAACGTGTGTAAACGAATCAGCGAACTTCTAATGGCTTTAGAGACCTTAGCTCCCAGTCTACTGTTATAAACTCTATACATTTTGTCTAACTCTTCGTCGTTCTTTCGAGATCTGACAAAGAGACGTGTTTTCCTAAAAATTCGCTCGATTTTCCGGGGGCCTCTATGGCGCCTAATTTATCTTTGATTGAGGAGGATTCGGCTTTTGACGAGGCGTTTAAAACGTCTTCCACATTCATTTTATATATCTTAATATTGTTTTTAACGTTTTCGCCATTCGATGACATCCTTGTAGTCGTAACACGAGTAGCGACAGGAAAAGAATGACTATGGTCGATAACGCGATAAAAAATAACTAGAAGAGGATCACGATTTCGCTGATTCCTTTTAATCTGAATCTAAAAGAGAATCATTGATGATGGATGGCATAATCTCATTTTCCTAATAATGACGTCGCTTAGTTTGCATTGGAATGATTCCATACAGGGACCGATATAGATCACTAATCCACAAACGACCTCGCACTTTTTCTTAAGATAGTCCCGCGGATAAACGGGCACACACTTGATTTGAGAACGAAAGTCTTTGGACACGGAATTATATCGTTGCGTTAAAATCCACGCGCTTTGATTTGCGTGACGACCGGAAAAGGCCAACATCGACAAAGCGTCCGCTTTCTTTTTTATGTGCTTCGTGGCCGAACGATCGTCGATATTGTACAATGTTTGGATCCCTTTATATTTTTCGTAATAATGTCTCAACAAGTCTTGTAATTGTTCTTTCCCCCGTTTTTTACGGGATTCACGATGATGATGCGTTCGTCTTTGGGATGTTTTAAATCTTCACCTATTCATTTGCGGAAACGATACGCTCTATTAAACTCGATGGAAGGACATAATATGATGACGCGATCAAAACATGTTTTATATTCGGTTTCCAACAAATCGAGGGCAAACTCCGTCCTCCTGCAACCGGTGGCACCCACGATCATGGCGGAACTGGGTTCTTTGATGAACATTTTTTTAAATACTTTATATTTTTTAAAGAGATAACATTCACGAAATGGCCGTTCGACATGTCATTCTGTCCGTCTTTGATGACGAAAATGTAAACGTCCAGGGGATCGTTGTCAGTTTCGGGAGTCCTCTCGATGCGAACGGAAACGCTTTCGCTAATGTTTTGAAGTTTACGACCCGTGCCGTGGAGATGATTTTCGGGCGTCGTTTGTAAATCTAACCATAGGCCATAATGATCTTTAAGATAATTTCCTAGAGTTATTTCACTCAACATTAATTATTTGGCTACACAATCTGTGATATTTTCGCAATTCAATGACACCAAGAAAAACTTTTCAAATTTCTTCGAATTGGTGGTGGAGTCTCATTCCGGCGGAGAAGAGTTTATTCGGTTGCCCTTCGATGGTCGTTTCCACATTGGTGATTCTCGGATTATAAAAATTTTCCGCATCGTTTTTAGAAATATCTTTGAAGAGAAACAGAATACCCGAGAGGGAGCGGGGTGTTCGGGGGCTACGACGATTTTGTTGTTATAATGATTCGAGTTGTTCGTGCTGAGACGGAGATCCGACGGCACCATGTATAACTGGGATAAATGGAATAAATCACGAAATTGACCTTACTATTGGCAAATCGAAGCGTGCTCTCGTAGCGGGCGATGTCGCTCGGTAAATCGACGAGACGATTGCTGGCGTCTTCCGCGTTAGACGCGAATTGTTTTTGAGCGTCTATAGACGTGGCTTTCGAACTGACGATGGAACTTCCTATCTCCGCTTGAGCTCCCAACACGGCCCAAGAATAGGTTCTGATCGACTCGTAGAATCGTGAAAGACCCGGATTCGTCAACCCGGTCGTTCGATCTAACATAAACGTCGACCATTTGGTGATGTAGGAGGAGAAAATGCTACCCTTGATCTTCCAATCGGTCTCGGAGGACATAAACATAAATAAGCCGATAGGTCAATGTTATTCGTCGTCTGATTAAAATCCGGATACGACGGAAAGGGTTATCGACACTTCTTTTAAAACACATCTTATCTGATAGACGAGGAAACGGAAAAACGATCGTCTCATGGGGTTACTTTTATCCTCGAGATGTCCGACCGAAACGCCGCATCACCACACCGCGAGATTTAGTTGATTTTGCCAAAACCCCTTGACCGGATGTTGATACCAACATCCGGTCAAGGGGTTTTGGGGGAGAAAGACAAACTCGTTTCAAAGTAAGGTTTCTTTGTTCGTTGGACGTTTAATTTTATTTGTATTAATATAAATTAGTACTTTTGGGGTCTTCCGCATTTTTAGGGGGTCCTCTACGAGCGATATAACGATCGTGATGTCGCTGTCGTCCTCCTTCATCGCACGAAATACATATACTATACTTATTATTTCTTGTTAATACTTTTCCGCACGATTCGCAAAAATTCAATGTGTGAACTCTACAAGCTTTCACGTATTCATGATGGCTAGAACAAAGGATAGAATTGGGAACGACCTTCTTAGAACAAAGACCGCGACCCTTCATTTTGGGCATGCAACAAGTTATTTCGTCCCCCGGTATTTCGATTAAAATTTGCTCGGTTCCGCATTTACTAAACATTTTATCTAATAAAATGGGCATTTTTATAAACTAATAAAACTTACTTAAGCCATTATATCAATTTTATCACAAATCCATTTGTATAACCATTTCTTCGAAGCTTTAAATTATTCTGATATTTACTTTATTTTAAGTACAACAAACTATCTGAAAGTCGAGACGACCTGGCTCAGTCGGTAGCGCGCTCGACTCTGTCTCTGGATCGTAAGGACCTGAGTTCGTGAGGTCGTGAGTTCGAGTCCCGCCGGTGACAGGTTGGTTTCCTGTTATTCGGATGAGACAGTTAAAAACTGGAGGTCAACTGGAGGTCCCGGTCACAGTAGGTGTCGGCACGCTAAAGAACCCTCACTACTCAATGGCCGTAAGTGCCGAGCATAGGCCAAAATTTGAAGCCCCCAAAATTTGAAGCCCGTCATCAAATTTCACTCCATATGAGTGAAATATTCTTTGAGTGGGACGTTAAACAACAATAAACAAACAAACAAACTATCTGAAAGTCACATTCTGGGTACTAATGTCCATTAATAAACTTTCTGTACTCGCGTAGTCACATGAACTCTCGTCGTATTCTTAAAGTCCTGTTTCAACTAATTTGTTAATTAATCGTGGGGAAACGCCGAACGCATTTATCTATTTATAACTAGTAAGGCATTGTCGGACTTCTTATTCGTTAACAATTACAATTTCAAACAAATTAGCAAAAGCAAGGGGCCGAATCGAAAGGGTGCTAATGTCGGATTCCTGACAGCTACAGTGATTTCGGATACGATTATCGGCGGATTCGAAAAAAAAAATAACCATTGATTGATCACCTTTCAACTCCAAGTCTAATTAAATTATCTTTTCAATAAACATTAAGGATGTCATTTTGTATCGTTTGCAGTAATAATTTGCAAAATTTAGGTTAGTAAACCGATTTTCAAGAATTTGTCTAACACTAGCACACTAAATTTAGTAGTACTAGTAATCGAATTTCGGCGGCGGAGTAGAGGTATCAGATCGATTTACACTAATTTTATGTACTTTATCTTAAAGTTAACTGAATATTATTATTGTTAATGATCATATGTGTCTCAGAATTTCAGTAAATGTCATTCAAATTGCATATATATTTTTTAAAAGTCAAGATTTACGAGGCTATAGAATCGGTTCGGAAAGAGACAATATCGGAGTCCTGCTAATAATCTGACATTAGACGAGAGCAAATTGTTAGGAAAATCTATTCAAAAATTTATTGAAGCAACAAATCGTTTTTTAATTGGGAATTGATTTTTGTTTTAGAGGGAACATGGGGTGTGCATATGCGGTGGCTCATGGGGGGCACGATCATCGAGTTTTGTTTGTTCTGTTTTTGTTTTGTTTTTGTTATTGATCTTAGCTTTGCATGTGCATTCCGTGTTTATCCAGGAATGAAGAGCAGTACCTACAGTATATGCTGTACTTGGCTGAACACGAAATTCGCTCTCTCTCTCTCTCTCTGTTTACATATATGTCAATATATAATAATTCAGTCTAACACCTATATGTGACACCGTTAGAGTATGAATCGCGAGTTATCCGGAGTCTGTAGCTAACAATTGATTTTCTTATATTTCAGTTTACGGTTAAGTACATTCCGGGTTTTGCACTCACCCGCCTCCGACTAATACTTTTAGTGAGGACCTCTTCAGTGTTAAGGAACGAAAGTAGTATTGTAGTGTTTGACTTCTCGCGGGAAACTGTCAATCTGAAAAGGAGTACGGGCAAGAGTGAATTTGTTTCGGTAAAAACCTGTTTATCCTGGAGTTTTCACGAAGACCTCATTTATGAAGTTGATGAAGATAAAAACTGACAAATTTAAAGTGCAAAATATGCACACACAACATATCAAAAATAAGGCAATAGGCAAAATTAAGAGATATCACCGGGCAATCCCCGACTATGAATCCTTATGTCGACGGCGTATTCATAAAAGTAATGTTAAGTGTCATTGCTAAATCAGCGATATATAAAGCTGTTAGCTTTATATATCGCTGGCTAAATAATGTATACATTTACATGTATAGGGACATCCGGCGTGGCCTCACACGTTACTACTGGGGTGAAACTATCAATGGTTACACGTAGTTTACATAAAACTACTGCTACTGCAGACACCATTATATCAGTAAAAACGAAATGTAAAACATTAATCTATTATTGGATTATTTGAAATGTATAATTCAATATTTCAAATATAAAACTGATTTTAATTTTATTATAAAAAATTAAGTGTTTTATCAGTCGCCTTAGTTGTAATTTCCAAAGGATTGCGAAGTCAGAAAACACAGATTTTTAACAACAACGATTATAAAATTCTACTGCAGTTAGCATTGGTAGGAAAAAGTAGCTGTGCATAGTGTTTTAGTTATGGGACTGTGAATAAAATCCCGCAGTCATAAAATTATGTAAGCCAACGCTTGTCGGCATCCTTTATCTCGAACCTGACCCTGTACCTGAACTGGACCAAGGTGTGAAAATTTGTCACAGCGTAAATACGCAGATGTCTTTATTGTTGACCTACAGGAAAAAAGATGTTGTTCATTTCCTAATAAAGTATTTACAGATGATTTTGAAAAACGGTTTAAATAAATAAAACAATTCCCAGTTGATATTTCATTGTTATCACCTGTAGATGCTAAAATAAAATAGACTAAAATAAATCCTACCGACTTTTTTGAAAAGGAAAAGTTTAAAATTTGAAATTTGACATTTTTATGGTTCCATGTTTAGACATATTATTGACCATTTATTAAATCGATGATATTTACAGTCCCACAGGCATTTTATATATCGCTGAAGTATTTATTTTTATTTTTTTGTATGGTAGATTATTTGTTACAGGTAATGATGATGACCTAGGCGAATTAAGGATAATCATAGCGCAAAATAACCTGTAATTTGCAGAATACTAAAACAGAAAATTATGAAATTCAAACTTGATAATTTCCTAAATTTTCACATTTGAGTGCATATCTGATTGATTTTAAAAATGCTTTCTAATCAGTTAAACTTTTAACGATATATATGATTTTTTTTCAAATGAGTATTGCTTAAAATTAATCAGATTAATTTTTGTTTTAATAATTTCTTATTTATAGGCCTACAAGGTAATTCTGCAACTTAAATAATTTAGTGAAAAAAAGTCTTGACTGAAAAACCGTGTAGATCTACAACAACAGTTACTATTTTTACACTATGCATATATTTGATTTGCATTTTTTTAATTATTCAGTGAAGATATATTGAAATACAAATCACGAAGAAGCGATCCAACTCGAAGTCAAATATATAAAAAATGTTGTTTCTGTCAGACAATCTTGTTTATATTATGTCAATTTCTCATTTGGTAAGCTTGTTGTCAAGATACATTTCACCCCAGAAGTGCCTGTTACTAGTGATGCTTTGAGAGATATTCGGATGCTCGGAAGATCCAATTTCAGTGTTTCAGGAAGATTTTTGGAAACCATTAGTATTACTTGCTGATAATGGCTGTGGAATATAAAACATGATAGATTTATTAATTCCAATGTTATTTACATCAAATATATTATATGACTGAAGCATCAATATCATTGCGCTATACATGTTATAAAAAGATATGACCCAATAAGTTCACATAACAAAGTGAATGGGTGGTAATCCATTATCAATAATGGCCTGGCTCAGTCGGTAGCGCGCTCGACTCTGGATCGTAAGGTCGTGAGTTCGAGTCCCGCCGGCGACAGGTTGGTTTCCTGTCTTTCGGATGAGACAGTAAAAGCTGTAGGTCCCGTGTCACAGTAAGTGTCGGCACGTTAAAGAACCCTCACTACTCAATGGCCGTAAGTCCTTCACCGGCATTTGGTGACGTCTCCATATGAGTGAAATATTCTTGAGTGGGACGTTAAACAACAATAAACAAACAAACAACCATGGGTTAAACCATAAACAGGTTACCATCACAGATGCTTAATTCCATCCCTGTATATTGTTATTTCCTGTCTAACTTTATTTTACAGATACAGGCAAAAAACTGCGAATACAGGGACTGTGTATTGTATTTATATGTTATGTTACCAATGAACCGTATGGTTCACGGAATCAATGAATTGAAACCATCAAGCTGGAACATGGTTATTTAGATTATACATGTTGTTATATACATTAGTTGACAGATTGATAAGATTTGAATTTTCTTTTTATTTCAGGGGGATATTGAACAGAGGAGCTTTTGCATATTGACAGTACATGACCTAGGATGCAATCGTATGTAACTTTTTGACACTAATTTTATGAAGTGTACAAAATTGTTGGTCAGATGAATGTTATGTACATGTACTCTAGATAGAGGTTTCAGGACTGCAATAAAGAGCAGGAGGTTTTAGGACTGCAATAATGATCACAAGGTTTTAGGACTGCAGTAATGATCACAAGGTTTTTGGACTGCAGTAATGATCACAAGGTTTTTGGACTGCAATGATAATAAGCAGGTTTTAGGACTACAATAATGATCTTAAGGTTTTAGGACTGCAATGATGATCACAAGGTTTTTGGACTGCAATAAAGAGCAGGAAGTTATTGGACTGCTGCATGTACAATGATCAGGAGGTTTTAGGACTGCAATAATGATCAGGAGGTTTTTGGACTGCTATAATGATCAGGAGGTTTTTGGACTGCTATAATGATCAGGAGGTTTTTGGACTGCTATAATGATCAGGAGGTTTTAGGACTACAATAATGATTAAGAGGTTTTAGGTCTGCAATAATTATCAGGAGGTTTTAGGACTAAATAATGATCAATAATGATCAGAAGGTTTTATGTCTGCAGTAATGATCAATAATGATCAGGAGGATTTAGGTCAGCAATAGTGATCAGGAGGTTTTAGGAAGTCTGCAATAATGATCAGGAGGTTTTAGGACTGCAATAATGATCAGGAGGTTTTAGGACTGCAATAATGATCAGGAGGTTTTAGGACTGCAATAATGATCAGGAGGTTTTAGGAAGTCTGCAATAATGATCAGGAGGTTTTGGCATATGGTCCCCACTTTTTTCACATACATTTTTTTTATTATAATTATTATCATCACGTCTGGAATCCGGAAAAAGTCTTCCCGGAACTTTCAAATTAGGGCCTAGCAACATTTTCATCAGGATATTTCAGCCATTGTTTAATTTTAGTCAATTTTGCCTCCCTTTTAAAATGGGCAAAAGTATAAACTGTCCAAAATATGTACCCGAAGTTTCTACGAGTACTTTTAAAAATGTTTGACTTTAAAACTCTAAGAAAGACTAAGAAACAAAGGTTTTTTCTTAATATAACACTGTGCAGATTTTATTCTGAATTAAGTACCATGTGATGCATCAATTCTAATTATTCTACCATCACTTTTTAATATTCTGATATTTCAAACATCTGGAATGCTCGACATGACAAAATGAAATCTGATAAAGGTTCAAACTAAAACATGATATAAACATAAGTGGCCAAAATTTAACTGACCAAAAAAATAACCCTTCATTTTATGACCAAAGTGGCCAAATTTTAGCGATGCCAAAATATCCCAATTGATGGTACAACATTCCACCTCACTGGAGCCTACTAAGCTGATTTTTTTGGAAAGTTTCCCAGTTTGCTATTGGATGGCCAGTAATCTCTTCCTGGCTATATAGTACATGTAACTAGGTTTTCTCCTCCAAACCAAAATTTTTTTTCATATAACTCATTAACTGAATGCAAGTGCTCAAAGTCCTTTACCAAGTTTGTAGTTTTCAGCCAGATTGTCCCAGTCCCAGAATAGGTCCCAATAATTGCCTCTCTTTAAGTATCTTCTTCTCCAGAACAGCTGCGTGAATTTAGAAATGGATTGTTTCAGAGTGATCTACATCGATGTGTGATTCAAAATTTTATTTTTCATAAAAAATCAAAATTTTAATTTTTGACGCATTTTTGAGGTCTTTCAGACTTTGTTGCTTTCATTCATTTTTGTATGATTTCTTCAGTTATCTCCCCTTGCATTCACTTTGATGATTCATTTAATCTGTTTTACTTGTGATTAGGTGAAGAACTGTTTTTGTGCAAGAATTTTGCTGAAATTTAATTTCTAGAATTTTTTACCAATTTTTTAAGACTGCAAAAAAAGAGGTGGAGGGGTGTGTTTTTTATATTTTCGACTTCTTCTCTGAAACCACTGAAGGGATTTGATGAAACTTGACAGTCAAGTGCTCAAGATGTTTGTAGTTTTCAGCCAGATTGCTCCAGGGGTGGATCCAGGGCAGGGCAGAATAGATCCCAATAATTGCCTCTCTTTAAGTATCTTCTTCTCCAGAACTGCTGCGTGAATTGAAAAATGGATTGTTTCTGGGTGATCTACATTGATGTATGATTCAAATTAGTATTTTTCATAGAAATCAGAATATCAATTTTTGACGCATTTTTGGGGTCTTGTCAGACTTTTTTTTATTTTAATTCATTTTTGCATGATTTCCTCAATTATCTCCTCTTGCTTTCACTTTGATGCATTCATTTTATTTGTATTACCTCCTCGATTATGTCCTCTTGCATTCACTGTGACGCATTAATTTAATGTGTTTTTCTTGTAATTACGTTAAAAAATGTTTTTGTGCAAGAATTTTGCAAAAAATACTAGATTTTTTAATGAAATGTTTAAGACAGCTAAAAATGGGGGGTAGGAGGGACATTTTTCACTCTATTAGCTTTTATTTCAAAAAGATTTTAGTTTTCAGCCAGATTGTCCCAACGGGTGAATCTCGGGTGGGGTAAAATAGGTCATATAAGTTATCCCTCTTTAAAAAATCCATTTCCCCACACACAAAAATACAACATTCTGTTGGTTTACTTTAAGTTTCTTTCCTAAAATTATAACCAAATTTGATATAGATCTGTAGTATACATGTACAAGTATA
Source organism: Atrina japonica (assembly GCA_030159075.1). Lineage (NCBI taxonomy): Eukaryota > Metazoa > Mollusca > Bivalvia > Pterioida > Pinnidae > Atrina > Atrina japonica. The sequence goes on from BROG01001206.1 coordinate 28,681, forward strand.
TTTAAATGAAATGCAGGACAAGGGCAGTGCTAAATGTACATATGTAGTTATCGCTGACTTTTGGAAATAATCGCTAGAGTTATTAGAGTTTAGAATTGTATCAATGGCTTAGGCCACAGTTAAAAATTCATTGTTTGGTGTAACCCGACCCAAGATAATTGGACAGGGTAGGTATGTAGGTAGGTCCTTTTTTTTCAGAAATTTGTACATTTGTATCAAGATGGAAAAAATCAAGGTTTAACAAATATTCAATACATGTGTATGTAAAACCCCAAAAAGTTTTAAAACATGGACAGGGTTCTCCTTAAGAGCCGGCACCCTGCGCCTGAAATAGCCGGTCACCAGATGCGACCACTTTGGTGTCTGGGCGACCAGAAGTTGATCAAACTCAGGTATCATACTAAAGTAGTTATTGGCCCAAAATAAAATGGTGAGGGCTCTACAGTCCGGCTTGATTCATTTCATGGCGGTCATTTATTTATTTGTCAAGTTTCAATTGCTATCTTATCCACACACAGCAATGATTACGTCTGATCATGTGACAACCATGTGATAAACATTGACCTGTCATGACTGATTAAAATGCATTTAAGTTTAGCAAAGTAGTTTATATTTATTTGTCTTCAACACTTTAAAAAGAAATTACTTCAGGACACTTTCAGAAATATATGGTTTTACATCAGAAATAAACATGTAGTGAAAAATAATAGTGTGTATTACATGTATACAAGTTTTCCACAATGTGCAGGGAAAGACTGATCGAGCGGTAGATATAGGAATGATATTACTGGTCCTACTTTGTGTGTATTTATCCCTGTCAAATATTGCCATTGGCATCGGAAGTAAATTGAAAGTGGGGGGGGGGGGGGGGGGGGGGGGGGGGTGGGGGGGGGGGGGGGGGGGTGGGGGGGGGGGGGGGGGGGGGGGGGCTCTCAACCAACTTAAAGTGGGGGGGGGGGCTAAACCAACTTAAAACACACACACACCAGAAACATCAGGGGGCTAAGTCCAAATTTTTAACACCTATTGTTGATTTTTGCAAAATAGTGGGGAGGCTAAGCCCCCCCCCTCCCCTGGCCCCCCACCCCCACCCCCGGTTCTGACGCCTATGATTACATTAACATTGAAGTCAAATACAGTGGAAAGCTTGTCGTTAATCTCCGGGGAAAAATTTTCTGTTCCATGTATTTAGTTGAAACCGAGATACTGTGAACAAGATCCGTTTTTAGTGCGTTTTTTTGTGACCCAAAATCCAGCATTTCCTCTAAAATATCATACCAGGTTGCTTCCACGTCAACTTCAAATTTCAAAACGGGAACTGTACAATACACTGATGCACATTAAGTTTGTTGGGGTACGGATTCCATGCAAGAGGCGGCTGAGCTGCTAAAATATTAAGTCATCCATGCGTTTGAATCGGGGGACTTGGATGATTGCGTCTGATTATAAAAGAGAAAAACAGCAGACAGTCGACAAAATCTGGTTTTTTACCGGGTTGACCAAAATAAAATTTTCGGAATAAAAAGACCAATAAAGTTGTTGGAGTTGAGCTGATTTCACTGGGTCAGTCGGGTTACGCCAAACAAACCTAATTTTAATTGTGGCCTTATTTCTGTAAAATTATTTTGACTTTTTGAGAATTTGACCAATCAATAATTAAGCCACATATCTGACAGAAAAAGAAAAAAAAAAAACAAAAAAAACAAAATAGAAACAAACATGCATTCTACGGAATGAGAGATTTTGAGACCTTTGTCATCATGAGACCAATTCTGGCTGTAGTTTGATGACACATTTGAGGTTATGTGACTGGTATCCGGTGTCTTGAAAGACCACTCATAAATGACAAGATCACTTGACTTTTTTGGGCCAAAATCAAATTTTGATCCTTCATATGACATCTGTGAAATCAAAGGTACATGTACAAATGTACATTGTATTAACCCATTTACCCCTAAAGACACATTTGGGCTAGTCTAAGTCCATTGATTTAGAGTAGTTTCCATTTTTAAGGGGATGATCAGTTAGAAATGATTCACTATTTCAGATTCTATGTGGAAAAACTTCGTGGAATGTCCAAGTATGTCGGAAATAAAAAAAAAGGCTTTATATATCCATGTAGATGTTCCCGGACAAGAGGACAATGCAGAGGATCTTCCTCAAGAGTAAGTACACTTTATCTCCACTCACACATCATCATTTGCACAGCTTTAGATTTTGTGTAATGGCACTGAATGCCAATTGCAATCGTGTTGTGTGTATTACATAGATAAGAAAACTGGTGTGAAATATTTTGGACATTGGTCTCTTACTCATTCAGCTGTTTTAAAGGTCCAAAAGAAAATTTCTGATCACTGTTTGTCGTGTGTCTGTATGTCTGTCCTTCTGTTGGTGTCTAAACCTTAGTAAAAGTTTGAATTCTTATGAAGTAGATCTGATAAAATTAATGTCAGATATAGTTTCAATATTTTCCCGTATTAAGAACCTGTTGGATGTAGAAATGCCACGGTGTACAATGTATCTGATATTTTTCTGTGTGTGGCTGTACCTATTACCAGTAAATTCAGCATAGATTCTAGTTTATTGTCAGTATTTTGGTAACGGTAATGCTCACCAGTTCAGTCTGGGCATGGTCTTTGTATTGGACAGGATAGTATGTGGGACGGCATGGCTATCTCCAGCTCCGACACATTAATTTTCTCTGGGTGCTCCAGTTTCCTTTAGTCTTCTTTACCATTGGCACCCCCTCATGCCAAGATCAGAGCCAACAAGAAACATAAGTTTGTTTCCTAACCATTCACTGTTATATGATAATGTTTTATCATAGTTTAAAATATTATTGCAGCTAAAGCATTTACTATCTTGTAAGAAATGATTCATTTATGAATACATATTGGTAAAGAAAACTACCCACTGATTGTACTTTAGACTCCCAATTAAAATGTCAATTTAATTAAAAAACAATCTCTCATTGCTCCTGTTTTCTGATATATCTTGTAGACAATCTGATGAAACCTGTTACGGGGTCACATGCCAGTTACCTCATAGATGTGTCATGTTCAACCAATCAAAATGTGGCTTACATGATCTTGTAAGTTTATCGAATGGTAAAGAGAATCAGATGTAAACATTGTAAACAACACTTAACACAAAATCCAGAGGTAGATAAAACCTTCCATAACCTTTGGTATTATCAAATCAGCATATTTAAAGATGCTCCAAATGGATTCTGCAAATTGACAAATACTTCATTATAAAAATCATTTAAAATGAGTTAGTACATCTCTAAAATACCATTTGGTAGTTAAACTTTCAAGATCTTGTAAGTCGTACTTTAATTGGTCAAAGAATACATATCTACGAGAGGTTACTCGCATTTGACCCCATAGCGAGTTTGTTAGATCCTCTATGCATTATATCAGAAAACAGGAGGGATATGATAGATCAGGGTCTGAAGCCACCAAATTTACTCAGTACTCAAGCTTGGCTAACTTTTCATGATTTTAAGGTAAAACATGCAAAATTTATACTGTAACTGGACATGTTTGTATCTTGATATAATACAATTGTAGATAATGATAAAAATTATTGCTTATTTAAAGAAAACTTCTTCAGAAATATTAAAAAATTGTTTGAGTACAAAAAAAATGTATGTACTCAACATATATTTATTCATTTTTCACAAGAAAATCATAAGTGTGCCTCCAAAATTTCTATGTGAAAAATAGCCCGTAATAACAATTGGTCGTCCTATTTGCCTTTTATAATTGCCAGAAACACGTAATTTCTTTTTTCAAAAGCAAACTTGGAAAATTACTATTATTATCGGTATTATTATGTCCCCCCAAACGAAGTTTGGAAGACATGTTGTTTTCCTGACTGTTTCTTATTCTTATTCTTCTTCTTCTTCTATCTTTCTGTAATGATCTTGTCTGCGCACGTTTTCTCGGAAACTACTCGACGGATTCTAATGAAACTTAATATGATGATAGGTGTGGATAAGCAGATGTGCACTACATATGCGACGTCATCTAAAAATGGTGTCTATGGCAAAACTTGGCTTATGTTTGGTTGAAACCTGTCCACATGTTTTCTCTGAAACAACTGGATGGACTGTAATGAAACTTCATATGATTATAGGTTTGGGTGTGCAGATGTGCACATTGTAAGTTGTGACATCATAAAAAGATGGTGTCTATGGTAAACCGAGGCTTCTGATTGGTCGAAATTTCAACATTGTCCAATTTTGATGAAATTTGGAATTTATGGGTATTAAGGGATTGCGATTTCAATTATATGGGTTTTTTTTTTTGCTGTCTATTGCAAACCGATGCTTCTGATTGGTCAAAATTTAAACATTTATGGGTATCGAGGGATTGTGATTTCAATAGTATCGGTGAGGTCACCTGTCAATCAAGCAACAGTATGATGTCCAGCATAGTGTGTTTTGAATTTATGTTTCACACCCTGTAATACATTTAAATGATATGCAAAAAATACCTAAAAGACACAATAATAATTTGTTTAGGTACTGACTGTTTTTGGTAGACACTGTTTCTAAGTAAGCCGATAACGTGACTATACTTCACAACATCATCTATTAATAAAAATAAATAAACAAATGAATGAAATTGAATAACATTTCTATTGTAACATTGATTTCTACATGTACATGTTTTCCTGCCCCCCCCCCCATAGGCCTACTGAAGATGTTGCAGGCTTAACCAGTCTGCAAATGGAACCGAAATGGTGAGGTCACCTGCCAGTCATAGCTGTCAGTATGATGTCCAGCATAGTTGTCCTACACAATGTGTTTACATTTAGTTGATTGGTCACTTAATTGTGTTCACATGACAAAAAAGAAGGTAATACAGGTTGTTCTGCTAATTGTTTTAAACCATTATCGTGAAATGACAAAAATTATGAAGATTTTCTAAGTGTTCACTGGCTCAAATCTTGTGGACGGATTTATGTTGTAAATTCTGTGCAGTTACGTATTGTATGAGCGAATTCATTTTATGTAAGATATTGGCTCCAGATATGAATGCCTGTGAGAAAATTGTCCTTGTCCTAGAATGTACACAAACACACTATACATGTGTATAATCTTTTTATCATTCATTTGTAAATTTATACTAAACATATAATAATAATTGAACAAGATCTGATTAAGAGCCCTATTTTTAATTAAACTTACCTGTAATAATATTTATCAGTTTATCAGCAATTTGTTTACATAGTTACATCATAAACAGATTATGTATATCGTGTATATTAACTTATCAACCTGTCCTCAACCCTCCAAAAAACTGTAGACTCTTCTGTAAATCAAAGACTTACACTACTCCAAATATTTCTTAAGGGGTGAATAAATTAAACATGTTTTGTAGTCATGATACTGTAGTCCTTTGTGAGTGATAGTTTTGTGTTGCTATTTTTCAATTTTGTTTTATCACCATTATCATAATAATTAGATAACGGTTCGCTGGTGTGTTCTCAGTTTGCGTCTAGACTTATTCAATATTTTTAAGAAACCAAATATTTAAAGTCATAAAAAACGAAGTGACCTCCTGCCTGTAAGTGATATAGTCTTGGGTAAGGTTCCAATGTTCTTTCAATAAGTACACAGTCTGTATGTATCAGATTTTTAAATATTGTAAAATATGTTGGTCTCATAATTACGTCAACTGGAGGATATTCCAGGATTTAGATTTGCCTGTTTGTGTCTTTAGTCTGTCTATCATGATACTATAGTATGAGCCAAATTTGTTTAGTGCGCTGGTTTTCGATTATAAAGATAAGATGGTTGATACATGTACCTACCGAAGTTTTCTCCCTGTGAAATTGAACAACTATACAGTAACCACTTGATGATTTGAACACAACTACATTAATTTTCAAAACAATTCAAATGTACATACGAACCTGAAAGGCCTATAGTTTGACATTTTACTACAACAATGTACTTGGGGTATATTGAGAACTCCCAAGAGTTTATTTTTCACCTCAGCTCAGCTTTTATTATGGACATTTTATTTTTTTAAAACACTACAGTAAATGATACTTTTTTGGTTTACAGGAATTTTTTATGGGAATTGAATTGAATTTACTTAAATCTAGCTCTGATAATTTTATGTATAGCAACTCTTGACATCACAGCCACTTTATAATTTGATTTTCACTGAAATACAATATGATGCCAGGAAATCCCACCTTGCACCTTCCATTTTAAGATTTTGCTGATAGCACAAATTTAGTAAGATAATTGCATCCACATTTAGATTTAGTCCCCTCTGCATTCAAATTAACCATGCATACATTTGTTTTCAAGTAAGTGTGCACTAAAATATACACACAAAAGAGCTTTAAAATCAGGTCTTGCAGACAGACATACAAAATTGCCGTTAAATGTTAAATGAATAATTTACAAGAATAGCATATCAATTATAATCATTGTGTTAGGGCTGTCATTGATAGATTCGATGTCGATGTATCAATATACAAATTGATTCAATATGATAATCGATACATTTTTTAGTATCGATACATTTCATAATGCTTTTCATGGTACATAATGTATGTATTTTCTTTTACAATTTCCAAAATTTTCCATTTGTTTTACTTTATGTTCCTGAACTATGTTATATTTTATTCTAATTTTTAAATTTGTTCAAATAAACAATGTTTTCTTTGCAATTATTTTTTACTCATCAGATAGTAAAATCCACAATAAAACACCTAAATATTATAAAAAAATCTATATATTTTGAATGCATTTTATAGAAGTACCAAATTATCTGATTTATAGATATATCAATATTTTTTTACTTATCGAGGAGAGATTTGCTTTTCCTGTCCGCACGGCTCTATGCCTAGATGGTAAGTAAATGGTCTAGGATGTGCAGTCTGACTACGTTTGTCAGATTGTACAAGTGTAGTGGCACTTAAAAAGCCATAGCCTAGGAAATAGGGACCATCGGGTCAATCTAGTACAGTCATGAGAGTGTTCGTGTGGTTCTATGTCTGAAACCGTCCAACCCTATTTTCTCGATGGTGAGCTTTTACACAATAGGCTGCATCGTACTACTCTACTTTAAACTATTGAGCAGCTAGGTTTAAACCCTGGACATAATTGTATGGGAATCAGGGTAAAAGTAATAATTGTAACATGAAACTATTTAAAGCAGTTCACAAGTATATTGCTAATAGCAAATGATTTGCTTGAAGTCTAGCCCCATCTCCCTCTCTCTCTCTCCCCCTCTCTCTATCTCTCTCTCCCTCTCTCTCTCTCTCTCTCTCTCTCTCTCTCTATCTCTCTCTCTCTCTCTCTCTCTCTCTTCTCTCTCTCTCTCTCTCTCTCTCTCTCTCTCTCTCTCTCTCTCTCTCTCTCTCTCTCTCTCTCTCTCTCTCTATCTGTAGCATTGCACTTTTTATAAACCAAAATGTACATAATTTGATCTTTCTTATTCTGTTACTTCATAATTAATTAGTCTATATATGTTTTATCATGCATGTCATAATATGTTATCAAAATGTATACGGAAAGGTTTTTTCATAAGTTTTACTTTAACTTGTTATCCTTCCTATGCGTTTAATGACAATAAAATATGATTAAATCAAGTGGAGACCACTCAAGCAAGGACAGAAACACACGCTAAACACCCCCCTCTCTCTCTCTCTCTCACACTCTCTCTCTCTCTCTCTGTCTCTCTCTCTCTCTGTCTCTCTCTCTCTCTCTGTCTCTCTCTCTCTCTGTCTCTCTCTCTCTCTCTCTCTCTCTCTCTCTCTCTCTCTCTCTCTCTCTCTCTCTCTCTCTCTCTCTCTCTCTCTCTCTCTCTCTCTCTCTCTCTCTCTCTCTCCCCCCAAAAAAAACAAAAAAACAAAACAGGGATGAATGGCAATGGGTTGATTCTGATACAAATCAAAGTCAAAACATTAATGTACACACAGATTTCAGCAATAAAATTTTGCTGGCAACTTTATAAACTTTATATATATGCTATATAGTTAAACCAGACATCTACTCCAAAAACTTATTGAGAGGGCTGTACCAGGGTCTACTGCCCCCAAACCCCTGCTATCTTTGCATAAAGCTTGGTTAGGTACAACGCAAAGTGTCGATAGCCTTTAACAGATTTGCGTATTTTTAGTTCTTCATTCTTGTTATTACAAATCGTAATAATCAACACCTATGCTTTGAAGCATACTAAATTTAAATATTTTTACATGTGTACTGGTAGGTCTACCGAGGTTGCTTGGTACATGTTTACAAACACTAGTCTAAATTACATGATATCATGGATAGTGTCTAATTTTCTGCATAACAATATTAGGGTTAATGTAAAAATGAATTTAAATTAGAGCAAGGCGAAATCTGTACACAATTGTATTTTGAAACTAGATAGAATTTGTTTTGGATTTGGGGTGGGGGGGGGGGTGGGGGATGGTGAGGGTCATAAGGGGTCCTGCTCACATGCTCACCCTCTGAAATATCTATTTTTTCTTATAACTTAACATTTTGTTGTGTATATTTGGGTCTTGCCCTACTCCTTAAATTTATATTTTTGCCTATAACATAAAAACCATTCACAACTCCAGCCTTATATCACATATATTATTGGTTGCTATGGGGAGACACATTTTGTTGTGCATATGGGGGCCCCCACCATTAAACCGTTTATATTATCGACAAGATCTGGTGACTAAATTGATAAAAGTGTGAAATATTGGGTTTATGATATACCAGTTTTTTTTTTATTTTTCATGTCTCAATATCTTGTTCCTTAAAATATTGCAATATTACACTGCAATACATATGGCTAATAGGTGAGCAAATATACTGGTAATATTGTTAACCTCCAGTCATATGTATTGCAATACTTCTAGTAATGTGTTGCAAAAATTTTTGACAAACATGTAAATATTAAGAATATCTGGTTGTACATCATTATCAAAATTAAAGGTGAAAATTTAACATCTATATTAAATCAAATAAACTTATATGTAATGGTCTTCCTTGTTTTATTCTCAACATTTTGATACCTAATATGTAGAAATTGAACCATAAACAAGAAAGTAGCAGATTTTAAAAGTTTTTAAAAGTTGGATTATTTCATGGTTTATGATAAGCAAACATGTTTTAAAAAAAAAGTTTTAAGTCAAAATGAAGATAGAGAGTGCCTGAAAGATTCCAAGTCCAAACTTCCAAGAATTTCCGTGGATTTTCATGGACAAAATTGGACAATGTGGACAATTGTGTTATTATCTGCAGAAAGCATGAATCCGCATATTTCCATGGATTTCCATGGAAATCCATGCTTTTCCATGAAAGTCCATGTTAGATTCATAATGTCCATGGATAATCTACAGCCGGGCAAGGCGTAGGACGTATGTCAAAGCTTGCGGTTATCAAGTTTAAAGCTAGTTTTAAGTATGGTGTTGTATGTTGCATGAGTTAATTTGTTTATCCTAAAGCATTATGCAAATCACATAAGAAAATGTGCGTCATTTGGTTGATGTGCTGGAATATTCAAGAATTTGTTTATGTACATCTAAATTTCTCAATATGCACAGACATTACTTTAAGTTGGGTTATTATTGAATACATCTCATGTTCATGTGGTTTTAAAGCAGGTGTTTTATGACTCATTGTATTCATAAACTGTTCGGCTAGAAATAAAACATTTTAGATAGTTCATTGTAAAATATTTAAAAGTCTTTTAGATCATTGTGTAGCACTACACTACACATAGCACTGCACATATAACTCTTCCTGATTGTTTGTTTGTTTATTGTTGTTTAACGTCCCACTCAAGAATATTTCACTCATTAATGGAGACGTCACCAATTGCTGGTGAAGGGCTTCAAATTTGGCCTATGCTCAGCACTTACGGCCATTGAGCAGTGAGGGTTCTTACTGTGACATGTGACCTCCAGCTTTTACTGTCTCATCTGAAAGACAGGAAACTAACCTGCCATTGGCGGGACTCGAACTCACGACCTTATGATCCAGAGTCGAGCACGATACCGACTGAGCCAGGCCGGCTCAACTCTTCATGAAGCAGTGCACCTATAGTCTAAAGTATATATATTTAAAAGTAAAATACTGTACAAGTTCTATAGTTAATCATGAAACATTGTACAAGTCACATAGTTCATAGTTAAGCCATGTACATGACATATAGTTCATAGTTAAACATTGTACATGTCATATAGTTCATAGTAAAGCATTGTACAAGTCATATAGTTCATAGTTAAGCCATGTACATGACATATAGTTCATAGTTAAGCATTGTACATGTCATATAGTTCATAGTAAAGCATTGTACAAGTCATCTAGGTCATAGTTAAGCATTGTACATGTCATATAGTTCATAGTAAAGCATGGTACAAGTCATATATGTCATATTAAAGCATTGTACAAGTCATATAGGTCAGAGTAAAGTATTGTACAAGTCATACAGGTCATAGTATTGTTCATGATAAACCACTGTACAAGTCATGTACCAAGTACCAGCAGAACAAATGAAAGTGTATGTGATAAAAATAATATAGTGCATGCATATGTAATATAAATAAAAGTGTACTAAATGTTCTGATGTTGTCCATATCATTGATCCAAGATGTACCAGACATTTATAGACAGAATTTTCATCTGATCATAAATTATAGTAAGTTGGAAGCTGTTTGTATCTTTTTGCACAATTGCTAATAATAATACACAGAGTTGTCGATGTTTTTGATCGAGAGAGCAAAAATGAAAGCTGTAAAGTCTTACAGGTAAAATGTGATTGTCATGCTGTTATTCGATATTTTAACACTGCGATTATGTATCCACCTGTCATTTGGTAAAAATACTCACTCAGATAAAAATATGATATTGAATACTAAAAATAGATATAATCAGCAAGTAAAACCTGTAGTCAATACATCTGAAATGTATCTTTCTTATAGCTATTTAACATGAAAACAGACAGACACTAGGTCTATTAAGGATTAATTGTTCACGTAGTATAACTCTCAAAAGGTATTAAAGTTAATTATTTGAATAACGTGTTATTAAATGTTGTAGACGTCAAAACTTTACCATCCAAATATGGAGACGTTGTTTGCAAGCTACAAGTAGATCAAATACAGTGAGAAGTGATAACTGTTGAAAGAACTGTGTTTAGCTCACTCAGTAATCAGAACTGTGTTTAGCTCACTCGGTAATCAGAACTGTGTTTAGCTCACTCAGTAATCAGAACTGTGTTTAGCTCACTCATTAATCAGAACTGTGTATAACTCACTCAGTAATCAGAACTGTGTTTAGCTCACTCAGTAATCAGAACTGTGTTTAGCTCACTCAGTAATCAGAACTGTGTTTAGCTCACTCAGTAATCAGAACTGTGTTTAGCTCACTCAGTAATCAGAACAATGTTAAGCTCACTCAGTAATCAGAACTGTGTTAAGCTCACTAAGTAATCAGAACTGTGTTTAGTTCACTCAGAAATCAGAACTGTGTTTAGTTCACTCAGTAATAAGAACTGTGTTTATCTCACTCTGTAATCAGAACTGTGTTAGCTCACTCAGTAATCAGAACTGTGTTTAGCTCACTCAGTAATCAGAACTGTGTTTAACTCACTCAGTAATCAGAACTGTGTTTAGCTCTCTCAGTAATCAGAACTGTGTTTAGCTCACTCAGTTATCAGAACTGTGTTTAGCTCACTCTGCAATCAGAACTGTGTTTAGCTCACTCAGTAATCAGAACTGTGTTTAGCTCATTCAGTAATCAGAACTGTGTATAGCTCACTCAGTAATCAGAACTGTGTTTAGCTCACTCAGTAATCAGAACTGTGTTTAGCTCACTCATTAATCAGAACTGTGTATAACTCACTCAGTAATCAGAACTGTGTTTAGCTCACTCAGTAATCAGAACTGTGTTTAGCTCACTCTGTAATCAGAACTGTTTAGTTCACTCAGTAAACAGAACTGTGTTTAGCTCACTCAGTAATCAGAACTATGTTAAGCTCACTCAGTAATCAGAACTGTGTTAAGCTCACTAAGTAATCAGAACTGTGTTTAGTTCACTCAGAAATCAGAACTGTGTTTAGTTCACTCAGTAATAAGAACTGTGTTTATCTCACTCTGTAATCAGAACTGTGTTAGCTCACTGAGTAATCAGAACTGTGTTTAGCTCACTCAGTAATCAGAACTGTGTTTAGCTCACTCAGTAATCAGAACTGTGTTTAGCTCTCTCAGTAATCAGAACTGTGTTTAGCTCACTCAGTAATCAGAACTGTGTTTAGCTCACTCAGTAATCAGAACTGTGTTTAGCTCACTCTGTAATCAGAACTGTGTTTAGCTCACTCAGTAATCAGAACTGTGTTTAGCTCACTCAGTAATCAGAACTGTGTTTAGCTCACTCAGTAATCAGAACTGTGTTTAGCTCACTCTGTAATCAGAACTGTGTTTAGCTCACTCAGTAATCAGAACTGTGTTTAACTCACTCTGTAATTAGAACTGTGTATAGCTCACTCTGTAATCAGAACTGTGTATAGCTCACTCTGTAATCAGAACTGTGTTTAGCTCACTCTGTAATCAGAACTGTGTATACCTCACTCCGTAATCAGAACTGTGTTAAGCTCACTCAGTAATCAGAACTGTGTTTAGCTCACTTTGCAATCAGAACTGTGTTAAGCTCACTCATTAATCAGAACTGTGTTTAACTCACCCTGTAATGAGAACTCTGTATAGCTTACTCTGTAATCAGAACTGTGTATAACTCACTCTGTAATCAGAACTGTGTTTAGCTCACTCTGTAATCAGAACTGTGTATAGCTCACTCAGTAATCAGAACTGTGTATAGCTCACTCTGTAATCAGAACTGTGTTTAGCTCACTCTGTAATCAGAACTGTGTATAGCTCACTCAGTAATCAGAACTGTGTTTAGCTCCAGAACTGTGTTTAGCTCACTCAGTAATCAGAACTGTGTTTAGCTCACTCAGTAATCAGAACTGTGTATAGCTCACTCAGTAATCAGCACTAAATGTACTTATATACAGTAAAACCTGCTACAATGATCACCTCTTTATAAGGATCACCTGTCTATAAAGGCCAGTTTTGAAAAGTACCACAACTGCATACTTCAACTAAATTAAACCTGTGTATAAGGGTCACCTGCACATAAAGGAAAATATTCTCTGGTCCTTTGGGTGACCCTTATATACATGTTTGACTGTATTTTGTGAAACAGTCATAAATAAACAGATTATTATTAGATAATAAAAAAATAATTGATAGACAGAATCATATTATTAAATGTGTAAATAAACAAAGTAATGAATACAGATAAGTAAATGCTAGATGGATAAATAAATAAATTACAGTAAAATCTGCTAAAGTGGCCACCTCTATATAAGGATTACCTGTTTATAAAGGCCACTTTTTTCAAGTCCCTTGACTGCATACTTCAGCTAAATTGAATCTTTATATAAGGGTCACCTGGACATAAAGGTCTCTTGGGTGGTCCATATATGCAAATAAATAGACAATATAAGTAGATACTAGATGGATAAATAGATATATAAATAAATAGAGAAATAGAAAGATAAACAAATAATTATATAGGCTACATGTATAAATGAATAAATAAATGTATGAATGAATGTTTTTGATGGGCCTATGTATGAATAAAGAAATAAAACAGATTTGAGAGTATTGATGAATCAATAACACCAACAGAATGAAAATACACAGTATTATTATCGTAAGCCCAGCTTTCAGTACTTTTAGTTCTTTGATCTAACCCTAGCCCTGATCAGAAAAAGCTGGAGAATAGAGAAAAAAAATATTTAAAATTATTTATTTTTAATGAAAAATTTGGGTGGTTTTTTTTGTATTAAGTGCCAAAAAAAAATATATATATATTAATAATAATGTTACAGAGTCATATATTATGAGATGAGATTTTCGTAAACATTAAATAACTATTCTGAAGTTTCTGTTTCCAAGCATCGATTTTCAACACCTTGTGTCCATTGACATTTCAAATTATCATTTCCTTCATTTGTTAACTGATGTCATGTTATTTATCACATTCTTACATTACTTAAATTCACTGGTATTTATCATGTTTAGGGCTATTATTCGGAAATCAATATAAAAATATTCTTCACTCATAACACTTTTGCTTGGCAAGAAATCACTTACTTTTGTCATTGAGTCAAGATTTTCGCTAATTTATCACCAGAATTGTTCAAAGCCGATCTTTATTTTCAGTTATCATCCTCATCCTCCCGAGTAGTCTTGTTAACCTTCGTACACTTAGTATTATTGCAGACTTAATTAAATGTTTTGATTCTGCTGTTGTTTATTTATGTATAGATGTGTCTGGGTGTGTGTATTAATATAAATATATACATATATATACATGTACATGTGTATATAAAGTCTACTCTGCTATAAGTAAGTGGAAGGGAGATAACTGTTAAACCTCTTTATAGCCAGAATTTGTTATTCAAGTTGATGTAGAATGATGTACATGTAAGAAATTTATTGGGAATAGATATATTTTCATAATAAACGAGATCTCAGTATACACATGTATGTTCTTGATTTTCATTGTAAGAAGAGTTGACTGTATAAATTGTAAATATATCTATATATATATATATAATTATTATATATAATATATATATGTATATGTATATGTATATATATATTTATATATATATATGTATATGTATGAACCGTTCTCTGACAAAAAACCAGCTTATTGACATTTGATTATGAAGTAGAAATTCGCCAATGAGTGTGACATCAAAATTCGGGCACATTTATCACATCAAGACACATGTTTGTTTACAAAACTTGTCATTGCACAAGCCACAGGACAACAGTTTAAATCAACACAAAAATGACTTTCGTCAATGAAGACGTACAAGTGATTTATCAATATTTTAAAAAATTATCTTTTTCTCATTCATAATAATTATTTTTCTTTTAGGTCTAGATAATCTAGATCTAATTAATTTGAAAAAAGAAAAAGAAAAGCAAGGACCTATTCTGTTATACAGGGCGGGCGGGTGAAACACATGCGGAGTGTATGCCAGCATCTGAGCAAGTATACTCATTTAGTGTCTAGGACTAGAGGTTATGCCACACATGCAAAGATAAGTTTACAATTAAAGCCGGGAGTTTGTTAAATACAGCAATGTAAGGATAAAAGATTCTGGTGTTTCAATTTTAACAGGAAAATGTTATTTATAAGTGGTCAAGCCAGTATATTAACACAGCGATCACAGGCTCTGGTATTGGATGTTGTCGATTAAAATTAAACTCATTTAGATATAAATGAAAACCAGAACAAATCTCATAAAAACTGCTCAAAGTTGGTGATCTGTTTTGTTTAGCCACATATTAGTCAAAAAATTATCAAAATGTTATAGAATGATTTATTCAGTTTCATTTATATCGAATTTAATTTGATTAGACACCACCCAATGCTTTGAGCGCATGTGCCGGCAGCATATTAGAAAATCAATTTTAATTTGTAACTTATCTCGCATGGTTTAATATCATTGGGGGATTCAAAGGGGGTTGCAGGGGGTTGCAACCCCCCCCTCCCGTTTGAAAAAACTGAATTTTTTTTTTATATTATCATTACATCTGTAATTCAGAAAAAAGGGCTTCCCAGAGCTTTTAAATTAGGCCTACCGAAATGTATGCGCAGCGAAAAAAAATATAAATTATACTCTTGCCTCTAATTTGAAATCCTGGATCCATCCTTGCTTTGTATGGATTTGGACTACCAGCTTTGTATTATCAACTGTGTTTACCCTACATATCAGTAATAATGTATATGGCATTTTTTCACCCCCCCCCCCCCCCCCCCCCCACCCCCCCCCCCCCCCCCCCCCCCCCAATAAAAAACAAAAACAACATTTAAATACGGAACATCTTCTTTTAGAAGTCTGAGATCTGCCTTGGTAAGTCTGTCAATTCAATGAAGTATTTGAATAAAAACAAGTCACAGTATGATTATTAGTTCTATGGGTTTTTAAAATTGAACATTTCTGGGAAGTTTACCCAGATGGACCATGGGAAAATGATGATCTTGTGTCTAGAGGCTGAAGTAAATGCCACTGGACATCAAAGTAATCTATCAAAAATATATTTTAATGATAAAGAGGTCATAATTCAATGTCTGCAGAATACTAGGCCAAAATTCTACCCCAGTTCTAGTTATATTTGTGCTGATCCAAACTTCTGTTTGAGTTAGTTAGTTAGGAGTTGATTTAATGTGCGGCGTGACTACTCAAAGCCCTTGCCACACGCCGGTGCTACCCCTGTAGCTCCCGAGAGGCTCCTTGTGTTTAACGTGCAACCATGATGGAAGTTGTTACACGTGCTCGCCCCTACGAAGTAGGCTTGAGCTGAGGATCTGTAGTGGCATTGGCCGGTTTAGGGTCCTCTTCTCTCTGGGTTGGTCGGCCCTCGGCTCCAGAATGGGAGGGGCCTTCTGGTAGATCATCGACCGGCTCCTTTTTGTCTTGTGGCTTTGGTCCGATGCCTGTGGAGACCACGGGTCCGAGGTGGGGAGAGAGGCACAGCTGCTTAGTCACAACAGCAATAGAATTTGAATTTAGAAGATTTACGACCACCTAATTTTTGACGGACAGTCTAAATAAAATATTTATTTATAGAGGAGTGCCAATATGATAGAAGAAGTACATTGACCGAATTACATAACCAAAGTGTTTAACGTGGAGTTGTCCATGTTCGCACATCTGAGTACCTATAAGAGGTAAACAGAATTATGTACATTTTCCCAACATTAAGGTTGGTTAAATGCTATTACATACGTTTATTTAGGTGTTAATGTATTTTGTGTTACTTTGAGATATTTTGAGGCGCTTAAAGCTTATTTAAGGGAGCGGTGCTAATCCGCTGAATGTAGGGTCATGTTAAGAGTATTGTGTGTTGTGCAGGCTAAGTGTGATACTGATGTTATATACATTGACCAAGGGGAGAAACTTTAATTACAGTAGGTCAAGGGGATGTGGGGACTGGTGTTTGATGAGTAGGAATTTGTTTTCCTTCTCTTGATTTTTTTTTTTTTTTTTTTTTGATAAGATAAAAAACCATACCCAATACATATTTTATCCTATTCTGGATAGGGAGTGAATCACTAGATGATGGGGTTTCCAGTGAGTCCAGACATCTCCATAAGGGGGTGCCTGGACAGAAAAGTCCATGGTGGGATCCCCTTCATCTATGATTTCTAACTATCTTATTCTAATCCCTAACTTTGACTTATTCTGACCTGACTAGAAATTGATCCATTTACTAATTTATGTACAATTTAAACCTAATGTTAACCCTATTCTGGCCTATATATCAACTGGAAAGAGGAGAATCCCGGGTGTCGAGTCATCTCCATATGGGGGAAGCTTGACCAAAAAGTCCATGTGGGACTTCCTCCGCCGCTGATTCCTATAGTACTTATTCTGGAATTATAACCTATCAATCTTATTATATACAGGTAATACTAAACCTAACTAATCTGTTGGATATCTGTCGTCCAGTGATTGGGACAATCCCTACCTACAAGGACTTCCGAAATCCGAACAGCGCCTACTTGAATTATAAAATTACTTACACATTTATTTACAGTTAAATAGTGAATGAGAAATGCAGTGAGGTGTGATGAATGCGGTGTCTAGACTATGCAATTATCGTGTAGGTGTATTTATTTTGGGTCTTGCCTGTGCCACCCACCACTATTTGGACAAGCCAGCTGCTAACTGTTAGGTCGTACCGCTTTTCAAATGGTTATAGGCAGGGTTGGAGTACCACCAACACTTTGAGTGATCGTATTGAAAAAGAAAAGTGTATTATTTAATTCATTGTGATGTTTGTGCTTTTTTGGCGTATAAAAAAATATGCAAGGTTAAAAAGAACATGTAAAATAATATAAAATCTCTGAGACATGTCACCAGCTAGAAGGGGGGATCTGACTGGGGTTTAGTCTTAGTAACATGTCTTGAGAAGGGTAATCAATGTGATTTACTAGGCGTATTTTGGACATCTTGACACAGAAAAATGTTTCCAAAAAATGTTTTGTTTTTATTAAATGCGTTGAACATGACCCCGTTATGAAATAGTGCCTCACAACTAATCAATCACTAAATATTATGTGTAGTGACCAATAAAAGCATGACCCTAAAGTTGATGAAATAGGTGGGGAAACAAAAAGCAAATTTCCCATAATTTACACCCATCCAAACTTTAAATCTACGGTCGTCTTTTCATGATGTGTTTGCATTACATCACAATAAGTATAATGTTATGCCACCAGCCTAAAAAACACCCGCCTTTTACAAAAAATATAAATAATAAATCTTTCTTAAAAAATGCGATTTATTTAAAAAAAAAGAAATACTTTATCATATGTCACCAAAATGTAAGGAGCCATGACATGATGAAAAAAGAATTAACCAGGACCCCGATATAGTAAAGAGCGGAATCTTTGAGGTCTGTGATTGGTTCGTGTCCTTGGGGCCCCTAGATATCAATCTTTTATCGTGTCACTTTTTACCGCTCTGTAAAATGGGCAACTGAATTATTTTATAATTGAGTCAATTTGACTTGACGGCGCTAAACACATGTATTGGTTTCAGTAATAATCATGGTTATGGCGAATCGTCCTGTAATATTTCCACAGATAAGGGGACAGTCATTAAATTCTGAATGGGGCGGGGGCTGGGCTGGGCTGGCAAATTTTATAAAGTCAGATTATTTACTTTCATACAATCGCAGGACAGAGTATTTATTTCCAAGCAGATCAGAGACAGATTATTTATTTTCTTATTTATTTTTTTCATCAGAAATGTAATATATTGCAGTGGCGGATCTACAATTTTTATTCAAAGGGAGAGATAAGAGGGGGGGGGGGTAACATAAATACATCATATAACATGATATTCAAAAGTGTTATAAAATACTAACCTCATTGCACATTGGAGTACTGTGAGGCAAGATTGTGATAAGGAACCATCAGTAAGGTAACATGCTATCCCATTTCAATAATTTGGAAGCCTTAACTGGTATTTGAGGGACCTCTGTGGTCGAGTGGTTAGAGCAATGCACTTTGAACCATGCAGTCTCCCAACTTTGGTCAGCACAGATTCGAGCCTTGCTGGAACCTAAGCTGATTTTTGTGAGAAAGTTTGCCAGTTTACTTGTCGAAGGCCAGTGGTCTCTTCCTGAGTACATTGTACCCGGTTCTCTAATTCACCATTAAGAACTGGCTGACACCATAATAACTAAAAAAAATGTTGAGTGCGTCATAAAACAATATTCAAAATTCAAATTCTGGTGTTTGATTAGTGTCCAGACACACACAAATGGATGGAGACAGCCTTTGTATTTAGTCTCCAACCAAACCTTTTTGCTCTCAATTAGGCCAGGTATGTATTTAAATATTTCATATATTAGGCTCTTATAAAAAAAAATGCCAATGATGTGAGTTATAAAAAAAAAATGGAAATCAATATTGAAATCGTTCATTTAGTTATATATATATATATATATATATATATATATATATATTTATCTGAGATTTATTATTTTGCCTCTATTTTATGCTTTTACAGTAACTCATTCCCATCTATGCAGAGCCTGGGAGACAATTTGGTGTGCATTCTGGATCACCTGAAGTATGTCATTTTCCATGCATATATTCCTTATTGACTTAAAAAATTTAACATTTTCATTGATGATACTGATCTACCAGGCATCATATTATTGTTTTCATTCAATTGTTTTTTCTGCTGAGTAAACAGTCAGTTGTTTTTTCTACAAGGCAAACAGTCAGTCGTTTCTCTCCTAAATAAATTGTCAAGTTGTTTTCTCTACTAAGTAAACAGTCAGTCATTTTCTCGAAGTAAACAGTTGTTTTCTCTACTAAGTAAAAAGTCAGTTATTTTCTCTACTAAGGAAACAGTCAGTTGTTTTATCTACTAAGTAAAGAGTCAGTTGTTTTCTACACTAAGTAAACAGTCAGTCATTTTCTCTACTTAGTAAACAGTCAGTTGTTTTCTCTACTAAGTAAAAAGTCAGTCATTTTATCTTCTAAGTAAATAGTCAGTTGTTTTCTCTACTTACGAAATTGTCAGTTGTTTTCTACACTAAGTAAACAGTCAGCCATTTTCTCTACTAAGAAAACAGTCAGTTGTTTTATCTACTAAGTAAATAGTCAGTTGTTTTCTCTACTAAGTAAACAGTCAGTCATTTTCTCTACTAAGTAAACAGTCAGTCATTTTGTCTACTAAGGAAACAGTCAGTTGTTTTATCTACTAAGTAAAGAGTCAGTTGTTTTCTACACTAAGTAAACAGTCAGTCATTTTCTCTACTTAGTAAACAGACAGTTGTTTTCTCTACTAAGTAAAAAGTCAGTCATTTTATCTACTAAGTAAATAGTCAGTTGTTTTCTCTACTTACGAAATTGTCAGTTTTTTTTTCTACACTAAGTAAACAGTCAGTCATTTTCTCTACTAAGTAAACAGTCAGTCATTTTGTCTACTATGTAAACAGTCAGTCAATTTCTCTACTAAAAAAACAGTCTGATGTTTTCTCTACTAAGGAAACTGTCCGATGTTTTCTCTTCTAAGGAAACTGTCCGATGTTTTCTACACTAAGTAAACAGTCAATTTTTTTCTCTACTAAGGAAGTGCACAGTAGTTTAGTTGACTGATTGACTTATAACACAGATATAAGCTACTAAAATAAAAGTAGCATAAAAATGTACGTTGAGTGATGACTCTATTCAAGGATTGTTTTTCATTTTTTTGATTTCATCGAATATAATGGCAATGCATTATGGAAAAAAATTCAATGTGCAGTACATTGAATTTTTTCCATAATGCATTGCCATTTTATTCAATGAAGTAAAAAAAATGAAAAACAATCCTTATATTTATATATATTACCATTTTTCAGTGAAACTGTTATGAGAAGTAGTTCCCCTTTTCTTTCCGGAAATTCTAAATGGAATTAAGATTTATTTTCTTCTTTTCATATCAATTTGAAAGAAAATATTCATATGGGAAATTTTGAATAAATGTCAGATTGTTTTTGACTTATTTTAGAATATTTGTCCGCTTGGTAACCGGAAGGTTAAATGTGTCAGAGGAGAATTGAAATTGCAAATGGCTGCACCCATGAGTATGCTGATTAATGTATTTACAACGAATTTGCGTTTGAATTCTGATATTATAAATGGGATATACTATAGAAGGATTAAGTGTGACCTACAAGAAGTGAGACAGCTAATATTAATTTATGACAAATGAAAGAAGCCATTTTATTTGACTTTTTTACCAAGCAGCTGGGAACCATAGTGACTGATTGGTACGTAACCTACATAAGTAGGCCCATTTCACAAGGTGCGGGTGACAAGTTGTTTCTTATATGAATATCCATTAAAGGCAAACAAATCGATTTGTTTATCAAGAGATGCTTGACAAAGTTTCTCTAGGCCTTACTTTCTTTTTTCTGTTGTAACTGTGAAGCCAGATGGCGGTCTGTGGTTCTGGTCATAACATGACCTAGATATGTCGTGATATGGGCCTGTAGGCTGTACAATGTGCTACAGATGTAGTCTCATGTTTCCGATCTCTTTCTGTGCTTTTTATTTGTTTTGTGATAGGCCTTATGTATGGCTTTTAAGATTAAATATATAAGATATAAACATGTGATATTCTATTCTTTATATTCGTTCATGTATTCTTACGCTGAAAAGTAAAGTGGTTAATACTCGTGGCACGTGAATGTTTTTACTGGCATATTAATCATTCCACTCTGTATACTTGGAATGAAGGAAATTGCAGTAGGTATGTAAATATATTGTATAATTTGATAACTTTTCTTTTTCCTTTCTGCTTGATGTAAATTGATGTGAATGTTTCTGCTATGAAACATGGTACTATGTGATATACAAACCTCATACTTCAGGACAATATATTCCAATATTTCCTGGAATGTTGTCAGATTTTGGAAATATCAACAGAGATCACTGTGAGGAATGTTTCCTGTATTGCCCAGATATGAAGCTGTCTTACATTTATTGCATTTCCAATGTATTTTTCTAGTCAGACATTCTGCCAAAGACGAAATAGATGATTACACATTTCCTTTTCACAAGATATGTTCATAAATGATTTTCTGTATGGGAGACGAGTTAGCTATTTATGGAACAATATCCACTAGATCTATAGGAATTACTTCTATCTGTTGTGTAGACTGAAGTTCAGTTTCGTTTGTCAGTGTTATTTCTTATATGATTTTGATGTGTACAGACAACAGATTGTTGCATTTCTTTGGTTATGACCAGATAATATACTTAAATCAGTTACAGTAATTTCTACCATATGACATTTAAAAAACCATTGTTCTATCTGTATGTTAACTTACGATATATAATATATTATATATATATATATATATATATATATATATATATATATATATATATATATATAAATGTGTAAAAATTGTTTGCTCTACGTCATTTAGATGAAAAGAATAATTTGCATTTAGAAAAGGGCAAGAAATATCTCAAATTATTTCTGCATTTAATTGGTATGAAGCAATGAGACACAGCAAGCAATTCTATTGTCTAGTATGAGATCACATACAACAGTCTAGATCATCCAATCAGGGGCAGGGAACGTCAGGTTCTAGTTGTATAAAAGTATAGGCAATCATACGAGGCAGCAAATATCAGGTTCTATCATTAGATATTATATCTGAATAGGTAAAGATCACTTTTTAGAACACAGCTATATATGTCATAAAACAGTGGCAGGAAATGTCACTTTTTTGCAATATAACTATATAGGTAATAAAATAGGGGCAGGATATGTCACTTTCTAGATGAACAAAAGTATAGGCAATCAAATGAGGCAGCAAACATCAGGTTCTATCATTAGATATTATATCTGAATAGGTAAAGATCACTTTCTTAAATTACAATCATAAAACAGGCTGGATATGTCGTTTTCTAGCAATACAACTATATCGGTCATAAAATGGGCAGGAAATGTCTCTTTCTAGCAATACAACTATATCGGTCATAAAACTTTGACAGAAAACAGCACTTTATAGTAATAAACTGTGTAGGTCAGAAAAAAAAATGTCTAGCAAAAACAACTGTATGATTCATCCAATCAAGGGCAAGAAACATCATTTTCTAGGAATACAACTGCATAGGTCATCTAATGAGGGGCAAGAAACATCATTTGTATAGGTCATCTAATGAGGGGCAAAAATATAATTTTCTAGTAATAGAATGTATAGTTCATCAACAATTCTAAAGGTCGTTTAAGTCATTCAGTTTTTATTTTTAGTGGTAACAGTGTGTCAACGAATCAGATTAAAGACTTATCTATGACATGTCTGTATTTTTTTATATTCACCAATGGTCTTTTACATACATGTAGGATTCCGTGGTATTTATAAGCTTGCTAGGAAACCGTTATATATTGACGTCTTTGGCAGTGGCAGAGGGTATTGTAAAACTGTATATTGACGTCTTTGGCAGGATAAGGGTCAATAGTGATGTTCATCATAACAGAATACATTTCATTATACATGTATACTGTTAATATTGACTGAGTCTCTTTTGTCTTATTTTCAGTATCCAGCGGGTCATTGGTTTGGGTGAAGGAGCAGGAGCTGATGTTTTGGCCAGATTTGCTGTATGTACAAAGAAGATTAACATGGGGCACCGTTTTACATTTGAATGCCATTTAGTGATATCACTCTTTCGAATATGTGATATCACTCAGTTAGTGATATCACCAATTCAAATAGGTGATATCACTTATTCTAATAGGTGATATCACTTTTTAAGATTCTTAAGTGATATCAGTTATACAAATTAGTGATGCCACCTATTCGAATCAGTGAATAAGTGATATCACCTATTCAAAATGAATGAGTGATATCACTCATTTGAATAAGTGATATCACTTATTTGAATAAGTGATATCACTCATTCATTTTGAATAGTTGATATCACTTATTCGAATAAGTGATATCATTTACTAATCAATGCCAATGAATGCTCCCTACACAAATATAAAATACATCCCTTGGTCTAAATATGAGTTATGCCATCTTGGGCATTATAATTTTTCATTTGTTTTTCTGTTTCATTACATTTACAATAGGTTGATTCAGTATCTTTGAAGTTGTCTTCATTCAGCTGATCTGTGACGGCCAAAGCGATCTCAGTGAGTTTTGCATGTTGCATATTATCTTATAAAAATCCACTTCGTTGTTATCCCAACAATGATGTGCAAATAAAATTGTCTGTTTGACCTTCTGGAGAATATCGTTCTTGCGCTTTGTTCTTCCTTAGACATAGGCCTTATGTTATTCACTCTGGATTTACATTTATGACAGAAATGGGGAAGCATCAGGTTTTTACTGTTTGCAAATTTGAATAGGTGATATCACCAATTTGAATTAGTGATATCAGTTATTAAGTTTTATAATTTGATATTATATTTAAATAGGAGATATCAGCAATTTTATAGGTGATATTACTTATAAATATGTTTAATGTGATATCACCTATTTCAATGGGTGATATCATCTATTTGATTGGGTGATATCATTTATTCTTTTTATAAGTGATCACATATTCAGATAAGTAATATCACCAATTTGAATATGTGTTATCACCAATTTGAATAGGTGACATCACTTATTCAAATAAGTGATATCACTTATTCAAGTAGGTGATATCACTTATTCAAATAGGTAATATCACTTATTCAATATTCCTGTTGGTGATATGACCCATTCAAATATGTGATATCACTTATTGAATGAGTGATATTACCTTTTTGAATAAGTGATATCACTGAATGATATTAAAAAGTAAAATGGTGCCCCATGGATTAAGCATTATCTAAATATAGTTGTATTTTCACTGTGTATATTGTATTAGATAATGTCATAGGCTAGGGATGGTAAGTTTAAGTCTTCAGCAATTTTCTGTTGAAACTTAGTAAGTGATGAACAATTCTGAAAATTTTGTTTTGAAATAAGATTTACAAGCTGAAAACAAACAAGGGGCTCGTGTAAACTTACACACTTTTAACATGTGAATGTCTTGTCCTGAACATATGAACTTACATTTTAGTTTTGTGAGCCACTTGTGATGGACACATGTCAGTATGTGACCTTATGATACATGCCTTATGTGGCCTTATGAGATATATATATATCACCTATCACAAGTGGCACACGTAAATCTACTTACACATGACACGTTAGTTTGTGGCCTTATGAGATATATATATATATATATATATATATATATATTTATATATATATATATATATATATATATATATATATCACCTATCACAAGTGGCACACATAAATCTACTTACACATGACACATGCCACTTTATGGCCTTATGAGATATGTATATCACCTAGCACAAGTGGCACATGTAAATCTACTTACACATGACACATGCAAGTTTGTGGCCTTATGAGATATGTATATCACCTATCACAAGTGGCACATGTAAACATGGAATTTTGAGCCACTTGTGAATCCCTTGTCCTAAGTGGAACATGTAAACTTTTAATTTTGATGTGTGAGCCACTTGTGAGTGGCACATGTCAGTCTATACCACCTGTCACAAGTGGCATATGTGGACATACTTGTGTTTGGGTTGTGAATCATTTGCTGTTAGTTGCACATCACATGTAAACCTACATATCTACTACACAACTGTAAATCTATGCATTACTTGTCTACAAAATGTCATGGTCAAGGGGTCAAAGGTCAAGGTCACAAGCACCTAAGGAAATGGAAAATATATATTTTTTTTAACAATTTTCAACATTTTGGACTACTTCTTCAGAACCATTGACCAATTTGAACCAAACTTGACAGGAAGTATAACCATATAAAGCCACATAAAGTTTGTAGATAAAAAGGGGTTAGGACCAAACATGGCTGCCATAGCTACATTGTAAATATAGAATGAATAAGTCATGAAACATTACTTGAAAATGAGCACCTTGCAAAAATCCACAAGTTTTCATTTATTGGAAATTGTTAGGTTGAGACTTATGTGAGTTATTTCCCCCTTTTTCTGATTTTTTTCATGTTTTTGGATGCTTTTTGACTATCTTGAAGAGTAAAAGTGAAGAAGCAAAAATGTTCAGCATGTAAAGATCTTCAAAAAAAAGACAAAATGACTGAAATAGTCAGGTTGCCCATTATGGGAGTTATTTCCCCTTTTAAGTGGATTTTTCATGTTGTTTGAATGTTTTTATTTTTCTAAAAATAGTATAATAGGCAGAGTGAACTTGAAAGAGGCAAAGATGTTCAACATTGAGAGATCTACAATAATTTCAATTTAAATTGTCCAGTCACCTTTGCTGGAAGTTGTTACCCCGTTGTAACAAGATTTTTCATGTTTTGACAGTTTGATCCATTATCTTGAAAAAGTGTGATAGATAAAATGAAAGAGAAAGCAGCAAAAAAAATGTTCATTTATGCAAAGATCTACGAAAAAAATCATCAAATTCAATTTTCAGGTTGACCCTTATGGTAGTTATTTCCCCTTTTAAGTGGATATTTTCATGTTTTGGGCTGTTTCTCACTATTATCCAGTGATCACCTCAAAGATCTACAAAAAATCTATTGTGCAGAAATTGTGAAAGTGATCCTTGTGAAAGTTATTTCTCCTTTCAAATGGATTTTGTATGTTTCAGACTGGTGCCTTGACTGTCACATTATCGTGAAAAATCTATAAAAAAATATCGACACGGCAAGTCTACCATTATGCATGTTAATTCTCCTTATCAGTGAAATTTTCATGCTTTTGGTTGCTTTGCTGTATTTTGTCAGTAAAACACATTTCACTAAGGTGATTATCAAAGCCCAATGAGCCTACTGTTTTTCGTGTTTATTGGCCATTTTGTCTTTTACACAATTCTTATGTTTTCTGCAATGTTGACCAGTTTTGCCAGGTGAGCCACCTAAGGCCCCTTTTAGGCCTCTTGTTTATCTTGATTTTTCTTCTCATGAACCAATGATCAGATGACATTCAAATTTTGTATGCATGATTGTTAAATCAGTATCTACCAAGTTCCTGAATGAAAAATGGAATCAGTCCCTAAACAGTCCACTAGGGGGAGCTTCAATAACACCTGGTACAGTTGTATACAAATTGTTTAATAACTCCAAACTCATTGACTTTTTGTATACAAATATATATGAGAAAGTTGTAAGGAATTATGTAAAGAACCTTTTGACAAAATGTCAAGGTCATGGAATCAAAAATCAAGGTCACAGATACTTATGTAAATAGAATATATATATATATATATATATATATATATATATAAATATATATATATATATATATATATATATATATATATATATATATATATATATTGCCAAAGTTTACACATTTTCAACTTCTTAAGAACCAGTGGACTAATTTATTTTTAACCAAATTTGACAAGAAAGTTTTTCACAGATGACCGCTAAGGCCCCCAGCCCCATCGGACCCTTGTTTGTCTCATTTATATTCATAAAATTATCAGGAATAATCTTCTTCACAACTGGGAGCAAATCAATAGTGTTGATTCTCTTGCATCATAAATATGTGTATTGTATGAATGAAGAAATCTTGTTTTTAGATTCTTACCACAAGGGCTGAAATTTCCCTTTCCACCCAACACGTCTATTGTTTTTTTCCCAAGATTCAAATTCTGGTACATGTTATTGTATGTAAATAATATCTGACACAACTTTTTAAAATGCACTGTATAGTCATTACATAGGAGTCCTACGTTACAAGATTTTATTCTGATGGCCATGGTGTGGTCAACCTTGAAAAGTGCTCGAGTTTAAATGCTTCGTTTGTTTTTTTGTTGGAATGCTTGAATTCTATTTATAAGTGTTTTTTTTTTTTTCAATCACAAAAAAGGGCATAAATCATGAAAACGGTAAAAAAATTAACTTGACCTATTATATTCCATTAGAGTAAAGCAATTTTGTTATGCTGTATGGCTGGAATTCTTGAGCTTTAATGAAATTCAAATTGTGACTTTATCAAATTTTTACCATAAAGATCTGTGATGATTTTGACAATAGCTAACATTTGGCAATATTTGCAAGAGTTATAGGACTTGAATATCGTCAATATATGTTAAATTAACTCTTTTTTTTTTCTTTTCAGATGGCAAAGCCTGATCGTTGTCTTGGTTTGTGTTTAATTCACTGTACAGATACAACAGCACACTTCATGGAGACTGTGAAGCATAAGGTCAGTTCATTCGTAAACAGGACAAACTTGAATACATAAATAAAAATATTCATCTTGCAGAAGATTCAAAGAACTTCATACTTGGAAGTTTTTGTTCCAGCTTGATTTCACCCTTTAAAATCACAAGATATATTTTTTGGAATGTTTTAATTTGCCCTAATTTTGTTTCAAAAGATATTTTATGTATAGTATAGACAATTTTTGCTTTTATAATAATAATCCTTCCTCAAACGTAAGAAGGAAAAAGACAAAATGAAATGTAAGTGAAATATTAAGTACAGTGGATCATCGCCTGAAGACCACCTGTTGAGCTGTTGAGACCACCTCATATTTAAAATGAAAGAAAGATATTCCCTAAATATTCAAATTCTCTAATTTATATCAGTAAATTGGACAAAAACAAAAAAGAATAACAGTTCATTAATTAATTGTACTAAAATGGCTTGTCAACTATAAAGGTTCTGCAATTCCCCTTATATATATATATATATATATATTATATATATATATATATATATATATATATATATATATATATATATAGTTCTTGTTTATTGTTGTTTAACGTCAAACTTGAGAATCTTTTACTCATATTCAGACAACACCAAATGCCGGTTGAAGGGCTTCAAATTTTTTCCTATGCTTGGCACTTACGTCATTGAGCAGTGAGGGTTCTTTAACGTGCCGACACCTATTGTGACACAATAATTTAATTTTGTGTAGAGTGACTCGTGAAGCATATGGATTGATGATTTAAAAATTGAAGTTTAAAATTGGACAGAGGTTTTTGAATTGTATGCATGTAAAAGTCATGACATTATGAGTTGTTATCTAAATACAACCTTATATGGGTTTACTTCGACTTTTCATCGAGGGGTATCTTGTTAGCATTGAAGAGGTCATGAATGTTCATTATAAATTTCAAACAGAAACCATCTTTTCAACAAAAAACAGAGTGGTTTTACTGTTTATTTAGTCTAGGCAGAGTATATGTTCATGTACCAAGGTAATAGCCCTAGATAGGATTGTTTATGTTTGATATTACAAGAACTAAAATCTGTTTAAATTCAGATATTTTTTGCAGTGAAAAAATTTATTTTACCTGTTTGCAGTGATACCTTGTGGGACATATTCATAATTCATCACATTTTTATTTTGAAACGAGTATTAACACACAGACAGACAATATTTAAAGTTGGTGCGCAAGGTACAACAAAAAAAATTTAGAATATTAATTTTTATTTTATTTAGAGGCTGGAAATTGATTTTTTTGTGTTTTGGTTTTTAGATTTACATTTATTTGATTTATTTTCATTTCATATGCGTTAGATAGAAGTAATTTGAATCCCATGGCTCTTTTTTACAAAATAGCATCCCATGTCAGTACTTTCAGTACTTTGATTTTTTTAAAGGACGCTGCAACCCAAAGCCAATATTCAACAGACTGTTGTTTCATATTAATAGCACATTACATACTGATTATTGTTTTTATTTTTCCTGTTATGATAATTTATTCAATTCATAATGATAATATACAATAATTGATTCTCATTTGAGATCAATACATGGTTTTATCTACCCAAGAAAGTGACATCATTGCCGAGCCTTCAGGCTGAGTGAAAATAGGACTTTCCTTGGTATATAACGTACATCATGTATTAACTTAAAATTAGGCTAGTAATTATTAATCAGTTATTTAATTTTTTGGTTTATTTGTTTGTTTTACATCCAAGAATGTTTCATTTATGTGGAGATGTCACCAGCTTTATATGTAGTGCAACAAATTTTGACCTATGCTATGGACTAATGCCAATTCAGTAAGGGTTCTTTTAAGTGCCTTGTCTTCCGTGACATGGGACCTTGGTTTTAATTCTTCATCTAAAAGACCTATGACTTTCACTTTTTCTTTAGCGCTTGGCGAAGGAAACAATCACTGCCATATTTAAAGTCTTTGGTATGACCCGGTACTGGGAATTAAACCTGAGACACTCAACCACTAGATTGCTGCAAGACTTAATTATCCAATCACATGACATATAATTAGTTTTGCCTCTCAGTCTATATCTGTATAACCTATTGCTTACACTTTCATTTGTCATTTTGTATGAATTTGAACTCTGAACTCTCTATGGCAGCTGATCAACTGGAAATTTGATCTTATTGGCATGAATCCAACTGCTGAACATTACCTTGTATTACACAGATTTGGTTTGGTAAGTATGACTTTTATGAAAATTATAACTTGTGTGTGTAATATGTAGTCTACAAAACTTCCATCCTTATTGCTAGATATTATTCTTACCCCGGTTAAATTAAGTGTTATCATATAATCTATGTACATGTAATATAAGACAAGTATGAGTATATGATTTTGTTTAGTGACTGTATTATTTGTGTTTTGTTGTTTTTTTTCTTTTAAAAGCCGTTGATGCATGAATGACAGGCTTGTTTACACTCAGATTTGGGGAACTTCTTTTCTTACTTAAGAGCAAACCAAACACTATATAGGTGACTGATTTACAGGCATATATAGGTGACTGGTTTAAAGGCATATATAGATGACTGATATAAAAGCATATATAGATGACTGA
Organism: Atrina japonica; assembly: GCA_030159075.1. NCBI lineage: Eukaryota > Metazoa > Mollusca > Bivalvia > Pterioida > Pinnidae > Atrina > Atrina japonica. Next base: position 59,627 of record BROG01001206.1, read on the forward strand.
TATAAAGGCATATATAGGTGACTGATATAAAGGCATATATAGATGACTGATATAAAGGCATATATAGGTGACTGATTAAAGGCATATATAGGTGACTGATTTAAAGGCATATATAGGTGACTGATTTAAAGGCATATATAGGTGACTGATTTAAAGACATATATAGGTGACTGATTTAAAGGCATATATAGGTGACTGATTTAAAGGCATATATAGGTGACTGATTTAAAGGCATATATAGGTGACTGATTTAAAGGCATATATAGATGACTGATTTAAAGGCATATATAGGTGACTGATTTAAAGGCATATATAAGTGACTGATATAAAGGCATATATAGGTGACTGATATAAAGGCATATATAGATGACTGACTAAAGGCATATATAGGTGACTGATTTAAAGGCATATATAGGTGACTGATTTAAAGGCATATATAGGTGACTGATATAAAGGCATATATAGGTGACTATTTAAAGGCATATATAGGTGACTGATTTAAAGGCATATATAGGTGACTGATTTAAAGACATATATAGGTGACTGATTTAAAGGCATATATAGATGACTGATTTAAAGGCATGTGTAGGTGACTGATTTAAAGGCATATATATAGGTGACTGATTTAAAAGGCATATATAGATGACTGAATTAAAGGCATATATAGTTGACTGATTTAAAGGCATATATAGGTGACTAATTTAAAGGCATATATAGGTGACTGATTTAAAGGCATATATAAGTGACTGATATAAAGGCATATATAGATGACTGATTAAAGGCATATATAGGTGACTGATTTAAAGGCATATATAGGTGACCGATTTAAAGGCATATATAGGTGACTGATATAAAGGCATATATAGATGACTGACTAAAGGCATATATAGGTGACTGATTTAAAGGCATATATAGGTGACTGATTTAAAGGCATATATAGGTGACTGATATAAAGGCATATATAGATGACTGATTTAAAGGCATATATAGGTGACTGATTTAAAAGGCATATATAGGTGACTGATTTAAAGGCATATATAGGTGACTGATTTAAAGGCATATATAGATGACTGATTTAAAGGCATGTATAGGTGACTGATTTAAAGGCATATATAGGTGACTGATTTAAAGGCATATATAGATGACTGAATTAAAGGCATATATAGGTGACTGATTTAAAGGCATATATAGGTGACTTATTTAAAGGCATATATAGGTGAATGATTTAAAGACATATATAGGTGACTGATTTAAAGGCATATATAGGTGACTGATTTAAAGGCATATATTGGTGACTGATTTAAAGGCATATATAGGTGACTGATTTAAAGGCATATATAGTTGACTGATATAAAGGCATATATAGATGACTGATTAAAGGCATATATAGGTGACTGATTTAAAGGCATATATAGGTGACTGATTTAAAGACATATATAGGTGACTGATTTAAAGGCATATATAGATGACTGATTTAAAGGCATGTATAGGTGACTGATTTAAAGGCATATTTAGGTGACTGATTTAAAGGCATATATAGATGACTGAATTAAAGGCATATATAGTTGACTGATTTAAAGGCATATATAGGTGACTAATTTAAAGGCATATATAGGTGACTGATTTAAAGGCATATATAAGTGACTGATATAAAGGCATATATAGATGACTGATTAAAGGCATATATAGGTGACTGATTTAAAGGCATATATAGGTGACCGATTTAAAGGGCATATATAGGTGACTGATATAAAGGCATATATAGATGACTGACTAAAGGCATATATAGGTGACTGATTTAAGGCATATATAGGTGACTGATTTAAAGGCATATATAGGTGACTGATATAAAGGCATATATAGATGACTGATTAAAGGCATATATAGGTGACTGATTTAAAGGCATATATAGGTGACTGATTTAAAGGCATATATAGGTGACTGATTTAAAGGCATATATAGATGACTGATTTAAAGGCATGTATAGGTGACTGATTTAAAGGCATATATAGGTGACTGATTTAAAGGCATATATAGATGACTGAATTAAAGGCATATATAGGTGACTGATTTAAAGGCATATATAGGTGACTTATTTAAAGGCATATATAGGTGAATGATTTAAAGACATATATAGGTGACTGATTTAAAGGCATATATAGGTGACTGATTTAAAGGCATATATTGGTGACTGATTTAAAGGCATATATAGTTGACTGATTTAAAGGCATATATAGGTGACTAATTTAAAGGCATATATAGGTGAATGATTTAAAGGCATATATAGTTGAATGATTTAAAGGCATGTATAGGTGACTGATTTAAAGGCATGTATAGGTGACTGATTTAAAGGCATATATAGGTGACTGATTCAAAGTTCTTAGTCTCTGTTTTGAATAAAAAGCTACCTCTGTAGTTTATTCAGTGCCAGATGACCCTTATCATACATATAGGGCCTACCATGCCTGTTGCCTTTAGACAAGTGGATTTGCAGACTACTTGTCATGTAGAAGATGGAAAACACAGACATTATGGTGATCGTTGAACTGTATTGACCTTCTTGTATACATGTAAACTATCTGTACATCTACATCAGGTATATATAGGGTATTAATCATTACAAGACATTGTATATAGGCCTGTAATGCATTGTACAGAATTATTTATCTGAATTCATGTTACCTATATCTTTCCGATATAAATAAATATATGTATATATATATATATATATGTTACCTGTATCCTATTTTGGCTGATAGGTGAGAAGTATACATATATATATATATATATTATATATATATAATATGTATGTATAATATGTATATATGTATGTATATATTTATATTAATAACTTTGTTACTTGTTTTCTGATAACAGTGCCAGGTGAGTCCATGAGCCCCTCATTTGACATATACTTCAGGATTTTATTCAGATTATATTTACTGCCATTTCACAGTTGATGCATCCATATTTCAGCATCAAAATTCATTTAAAATATTTCAGTATGAAGCTACCCTTATGATATATTCTTTTTGCTGGTACTGGGGGGGGGGGGGGGGGCTCCGTGGCAGAGTGGTTAGAGTATTGCACTTTAAATCACAAGGCCTCTCACCTCTGGTTCGAATCCCGCCAGGGTCATTTCGAATGAAATGGGAAAGTTTGCCAGTTTTTTTTTGCAGTAGGTCGGTGGTCTTTACCCAGATAACCAGGTTTCTCCTCCACCAGTGAAAACTGGATGCCATCATATGACTAAATTGTTGAGTATGGCGTAAAACAAAAATTCAAATCAATAATCAAACTGGTACCTGGAAATATTTGCTGCTGTTTTATTTTTGCCATTATCACCCTTAGATTATAAGATGAATTTAAAATGAATGTGAAAATTTCTTGCCAAATTGTTGACATTCATGCCATCCATGAGACTGGTGATCTAGGGCGAAAATTATGATTTGAATTTTTCTGTCATAAGAAGGGTGAAAAAATAACCAGGGGTGAAAATTTATCAGGTATGCAATAAGATATGAAATAAGAAATATTCTTGCTAAGATCTATGTCAGCGTCAGTAACCCAAGGTATCACAAGGTAGCGTTATCACTGGATTGCATCTTACTTAACATATTGACACAGTTATGCATGAAGTTTGTTGTGATTGCACTGACAATGGCTACAAAATTTCTCTCTGTTCTGAATTCATTGTTTGTGAGTCTTAGTGGGGTTCCTTTGGTTTATTGGTTCATTAAAAATTGAACTCCACCATTGAATGGCAAAAAAAATATTGGGTGTGGCATAAAACACTTAATTTTTGTTTGTTTGTTTGTTTGGCTGATCTTTATGGTAATTATTTAGTCTGCTGTTATATCTTGGGTTACTTTGTTTTAAATGTTATCTACAAAACAGTTTACTTGCAGAAGGTTGTTGATTCTTACCTGGTACATTGTAAACAGGCTTTTTCCTCCTCCACCATAAGAAAAAGGCTGCCACCATAAAACTGAAAAATTGTTGAGTGTGGCATAAAACACAATTCAAAATAAATTTACTAAAGAGAAAAATAAATAAATAGATAAATAAATAAATAAATAAAAATAAAACATGGAACAGATAATCTTATCAATTTTAGTACACCATCAAAAATCTCTGAAGACTAGTTGAACTTTTTTTCATGATAAAAATCTGTACAAAATATATATGTCATGGTCTGGTTTCTTTTCTAATCTTGAGGTATTTCACCTTTAGTTGTCACAGCTAGTTCTGAGCCCCAGCCCCCAGGGAATTAAGCTGATTATAGGAGGAAGTTTACGAGTTTGCATAAGGAATGACATTGGTTTTTTTCCTTGGTATAATTGTATAGCTAAGTTTTCTCTATTCTCACTACCGGTGAACTGAAACATTGTTAAATGTGGCTCAAAACACAAAACAAATAATCAAGTGTCTTCTCTGAACAAAATGGCAGTAAAATATTGATCTGGATGGATACCTGTTATATGTTATTCTGAATTTCTAATATTTACTTTTGAGATGTATGCTTCTAACAAAATAGTTTTGCATCTATTTTAATAGCTTTTATTCAGTTTTACTCTATAAATGGACATATGGAATCATTTTTATGCTATGGTTGTGGTTGACTTTTCTGTTTTGGTTTGTTTCAGTCCGTTTCCATAATTTGCTACTGTAAGATTCTTGAATATATGTATCTGTCTTTTCACTACTGCAATGCCCAAAACCGATTGCAAAAAAACCCTTACTCTCATTATTGTAATGCCCAAAACCACCTGCTGTATTACTGCAGCACCCAGAACCTGAGCTTTATGATATATAGATGTATATCCGCTGGAAAGTTGAGCAGAAAACTGCATTCCATGCAAATTTCCAAGATAATGGGATTGATTTTAATGGGATCAAAATGCAATGTACGCTTCAGTATCTTACACATAACAGGAACTTTGGATTTCGCACTAGCTATATCAATTGTTGGTTTGTTAAAAAGAGGAAATTGTACTTGGTGATTTCTGATGCTGAGCTCAAAAGTTTTAGCTGTGGTAAGTTTGCTTTCTTGCATTTATATTTCACTCTTTAAGCTAAATAGTCAATTGCAGACAGTGTTTTGGATCCAATGTATGTACAGCCTATTTTCTACCCGTTACCATATAGTGCTTGCTTTGCTTGTTTCAAATCATGCTAAAATTATAGGTCAAATTGGCGTTGTTTTATTGTGACAGTAAGGTGTTGGTATGCCGTCATATCTAGGCTGTTACTAATCTGGCTATTAATCTGGCTACAAATCCATTGTACTCAACCAATTAGATTAGACATTTATGGCAGCCATGTTTCTAGGAATTCTGGTTACTACAGTTAACTTTTTGAAGCCCATAGTACACACTGGAGTACTCTGGCCATAAGAGCGTGCTGTAATTATTGGACTTAACTCAAGTTTGAACATTTCTATAATAAAGAGCTCGGTAGGACTCGCATATAATTTTGTTTAAAATTATAATTATTATCTTCAAAACCAGTGAAAATAAATTGTTGATTGTTGGTTATTTTTTGTATTCATATACATCCATTGCACTGTGAATAACGTTTCTGAAAGGTCTTTAGTAATTACGGTGCAGTCATGATGTCGCAATACGTTGTGTGTCTCAGTAGTGAAAGGATAAATCAATTAACAACTTAGATAATAATGATCAGCATCTCGATTTTCAATATAAAATGATAGCAGACAATAGCGAAAAGTGTGGTAGTGTTGTCAGCATTGAAAAGAAAGCAGAACCATGATTTACTGCAAAAATTGCAAAAAATAACGAATAAAATATATGTAAACTGGTATACAGTTCTATGGCAGTGTCTTGTTCCCTCCTGGAAAGGCAAAAACCTGTGCACATGCAGTATGTAACTTTATATTAACTTTTCGTGTGCACACGCAGGATAAAAACATATGTTGGTATGTGTATATGTATTAAACAGTAACTTGTACTGGTGAAGTGAATGATTTGTGCCCAGGTATGGCTTTATTGTCCTTTGTTTATAAGAAGTGAAAGTGTACTGCAAGTATGACATCAGAATCAGAAAACTACTGACACACTATTAAAACTACTGACACACAATTAAAACTACTGATAGATCAGGTCGGCACTACTGACACCAATAAAATTGGTTAAATAGGTCTGGTGTAATTTTTCTTCATTCTGTTTCATATGAAAATGAAATCAATACAAGCACCTGTGTCTGATTCCACGGGGCCTCCATGGTCGAGTGGTTTCGAACATCGCAATTTAAATCGTGGAAGTCTCTCATTTTCATGTCAGCGCTGGAACATAAGCTGATTTTATTGAGAAAGTTTGCTAGTTTACTTGCAGAAGAAGGCCAGTGGTCTCTTCCTGGGTATATTGGTGGGTTCTCTCCTCCACCACTAAAAACTGGCTTCTACCACATAACTGATAAATTGTTGAGTGTGGCGTAAAACGCCATTCTTAATTAAAAAAAAAAAAACAAATTCCATCTTCAAATTGCATATGTTTCCTTGACAATTTTCTATTTCTGTAACACAACACCTGATGTTAATTTGTGATATCAGATTCATTGTAACAGTAACAACAGTATGTGACAAGTTTGATCTAATAATATGCTTGCATTTATGTTTCTTTTAACCACCATGTATTATCGTTCCGATGTACACAAGATCAAATAATGCATAGAATCTACATCTAAAATTGTGATTGATGACAGCTCATATTGCTTTATATCATCGAGATCTCGGATGTGATTGGTTATGGCTGACATTCAGTAATATTTACCAGAGTTTTGGGACTTATGGCAAAGTTTCTTGAATGGTATAGCTCTTCGGGGCATGGACTTTTCTGTCAATCAATGTCTTCGATCAGTCCAAATGTGTCTTTTGAGGTAAGTGTGTTAATGTGTCTCTTGATATTTGATATCACTAGTTCATTTCATAGCTATATAGTGAATATATGATATATTCCTATGTTTGATATGTATCATATATTGACCTAAACAAAGGTCAATATTTGTTTTAACTGCATGATATTGTCATGTATATATATTTGATATATTGACCTAAACAGGTTCATATTAGATTTACTTGCATGATGTTGTCATGTACAGTGGAAACTTGCTATTAAGACCACCTAACAGACTGATGCAAAGTGGTCAGATTAGTGGGGTGTAACAATGGAACCTGGATATAAGACCACTGAACTAACTGACTCAAAGTGGTAGATGAGTGAAATGTTGCAGTGGAACCTAACAAACTGACTCAAAGTTGTCTGATTAGTGAGGTGTTACAGTGGAACCTAACAAACTGACTCAAAGTTGTCTGATCATTGGTGTTACAGTGAAATCTGGCTATTAAGACCACATAACTGACTAACTCAAAGTGGTCTGATTAGTGAAGTGTTCCAGTGGAACCTAGCTATAAAGACAACTTAACTGACTCAAAGTGGTCTAATCATTGGTGTTACAGTGGAATCTCACTACTAAGACCACCTATCTGACTAATTCAAAGTGGTCTGATGAGTGAGGTGTTCCAGTGGAACCTCTTTATTAAGACCACCTTACTGATTCAATGCAGTCTGATTAGTGAGGTGTTCCAGTGGAACCTTGCTATAAAGACCACTCAACTGACTCAATGCAGTCTGATTAGAGAGATGTTACCGTGGAACCTAACTACTAAGACCACCTAACTGACTCAGTGCAGTCTGATTAGTGAGGTGTTACAGTGGAACCTTGCTTTAAAGACCATCTATCTGACTGATTAAAAGTGATCTGGTTGTGATATGTTACAGTGGAACCCCGCTATAAAAAATACCACCTGGCTGACTCAAATTGGTCGAATTTGTGGGGTGTCTCTTATAATTTTTCTTTTTTTTTATAAGGTTCTGTACTCATTGTATATTTATTAATTGACTGAAAATTAATGGTCTGAAGTGTGAGGTGGTGATCTTTAGGCGAGGTTTCATTTTATATTAATTTTTCATGCAATATAATTTCTATGGTTTGTCTAATGACACGAAACCTAACCTCATTGAATTTTATCTGTACATTTGATTGGAAGATATTCTGGTGATGTAGTATTGATTTCTGTAAAATGAAGCTCAAGTATCAATTTTGATTTGAATTTGATTGATGTTCTTTTTTAGATTTTAGTTTTTTTTTATCTTTTTTTTTTTTTGTCTCTTTATTAAAGCTAACTTGTCTTTATTGAAGATTCGGGTGTTCTGACTTCTATGCTTGTCTCATGTGTTTAGTAGGATCAGGGTTTTAGATTTATGCAAACTTTTGAACTTTGTAAGAACTTTTGATTTGCTTCCTATGCCACGTACTGGCATATGCAGACAAATTCAATATATGATATAGGGGTGTTTCATATATACCGCATACTATTTTCTATAGAAAAAAATATTGAAATGTAATTATATGTTAAATAGTTGTCATCAGCGAGATATAATTCAGTTTGCCTTTACCTAAAATATCTTGACTCTTTCACCCATGAGTTTAAGAGTGGATTGCTCTTTTCTATTGTTGTGGACCAGTCTATTATGGTCTATGGGATAGGAAGGATCAAGTCAGTTATTAGTCTCCTCCCAGTGAAACCTATAAGATGGATGGTAATAGGGATTTTTCTTTGTCTGTCGGTGCGTCTATTTCTTGTTTTATGTAAAGTTTTGGTTAAAATTGTGTGATTGCCTCACAATTCACTTAATAATGTCCAACACCACTCTGATTCTACACATAAATACACTGAAGTTGATATATAAACGTGCTGTAATTTCTAATGGAAAATAAATTTGTAATGTTCGGAGACAAGGTCTTTTATCAATTTGTCGGCATTTCTATGGGAAGTAATTGTGCCCCTTTATTGGCCGACCTGTTCCTTTACTCATACGAAGCAGATTTCATTCAGAAATTTCTGAATCAAAAGAAGAAAAAGTTAGTGGTGTCTTTTAATTTGACATTTAGATATATCAACAATGTTTTGTCTGTTAATAATGACAATTTTCTTACATATATCAATGCGATATACCACAGCGAACAAGAAATTAAAGATACAACAGAATCAAACACACACGCTTCATTTACTATACATACAGAAGGGAAATTGGCAACTAAGCTTACAACAAAAGCGAGGACAATTCTGCTTTCCCTTTGTAAATTTTCAACATTTAAGTAATAATATCCTAGTCACCCGCATATGAATTTATATTTTACAAATGATCCGATATGCCAGAGCATGTTCAACATACGAAGATTTCATATACAAAGGTAAACTACTCACTGAAAAATTATTGACTCAGGGATATCGAAAACCATAAAAACCGAAAAAACGTTTGATATCAACAGTCCGCAAATTTTACAGTCGGTATGATACTCTTGATTGCGATTACTCTGTTTTATTAAGTGAAATGTTGAGTTTCCTTTTCCTGGGCGGTTGTTGAGATGTCTGTTCCAATTGTGATGAGGATTTACTCCTCATGTATTTCATTTGGACTTGACTGTGGACTCACGGCAGGTGTGACCGGGCGACATGGGACGCTTACTCCTCCATGGCACCTGATCCTACCTCTTGGTTTCCAGAGATCCGTGTTTGTCCATGGCGATTATAATCTTTTATTTTGCATGGTCAATTTTAATAGACATGCAGCATGTCTAAAGCCCATTATATTTGCAGTTCTGGAGAGAACTAAATGGCCATTAAATTTCCATTACAAAGTATATTTTAATGACATCACACCAATATTTGGGCCTATTAATGGTCAATTAATGTATTATTAATGGCATTTTATTCATGGTAATTTAATGGTCATTTCATGGCAATGCTTCCAGTAGTGTTGAAAACCATTTACACACCTGCCTCTAAACCATATACATGTATATTCTTAATTGTTATGGGTAGACACATTTATTGGTGTATGATCGGGTCCTTGGGGGTCCTGCCCCATCCTCTTAAATCTATATTTGTTTCTTATAACTTAAAGCCTGTTGACAGCCCCACCCTTAAACCATATATATTATTGATTGTTATAGGGAGACACATTTGATGGTGTATGAGGGACTTGCCCCACTCTCTGGAATGTATATTTTAACTTAAAATGTGAAATACAGTCACACCCCTGATCCTACCCTTATTGATACTGTACAGAATGTAGTAACTTTGCTACATTTATCATCAAAACAGGAACTGGCAAGACATGCACAGTAAAACCTGTATATTGTGGCCACTCAAGGGACCAGAGAATATTTGCCTTTATGTGCAGGTGACCCTTATACACAGGTTTAGTTTGGTTGAAGTATGCAGTTATGGTACTTTTAAAAACTGGCCTTTAAAGACAGATGATTCTTATATAGAGGTGACCGCTATAGCAGGTTGTACTGTAATTATGTGTAATTCTTGTGAATTTAGGCGAGCCTTTGTTGCTTTCTGACCACTCTTGTTTTACATTGCAGTTGAACAAGGCAGAAAATAAAGAGCAGTTCAACAAGGTGTTAGCGTCACTCCAGGAGTTTATACAGAAGAATATCAACCTACACAATTTGAACCAGTTTGTCTATTCTTTCATGAAGTAAGTTTAAGAAATAAGTAACTTTTCAGTTTTGTACCTAGATTTCTAGAAACATGTAATTTATGAATCTTTATATAAACTTTTCAAACTTAGTTTATAGTAAAACACCTATATTTAATCAATTTCTTAGTCTTTAATCTATACATGTATTTATACAATAATGATATTGAATTTTAGTGTTGGAAACACTCTTTATTCAGAATATTTTATCAAAAATACACCGTTAAGCGTTATGCCCCTCATTTTCATTTGGAAATTAGGGTCATGACCCTCATTTTCACTTTCAGAGGTTGGCAGGTACTTCAATTTCCATCTTTGGATTTCATTTTAATATATTTTCTTAACTTAACATTTTCTGACAGAGATTTTGCTTATATACAAACTTGTAAGCTCATAGAGAATTTTGACACATATATCTATTGTTTTATCGTATTAAATGATCTGTTTCGGGATAAGGATGGAATTGTCTCTGTTTTCGAACTGTGACCTCAAAATTCATAACTGTCAATAACATGATGAAATATAGAGTGGAATCTCATTATCTCAAAACTCATGGCATTGCCTCTATTACTTTTACCTATCCAGAATTTGAAGTGACAAAGTTTTCAGTTAATGTAATTTTCTGTCCTTAAGCGCCAGCCTAGCTCAGTCTGAAGCATGGTTGACTCTTGGTTGTGAGGTCTTGAGTTTGTACCCAATCGGTGGCAGGTTGGTTTCCTGTCTTTCAGACTGAGGCATAAAAAAAGCCGAGGTCCCCTATCACAGTAGGTGTCAGTACGTTAAAGAACCCTCACTGCTCAATGGCCGCAAGTGACGAGCATAGGCCAAACTTTGACGCCCTTCACTGGCATTTGGTGACGTCTCCATATGAGTGAAAGATTCTTGTGTGGGACCTTAAACAACAATAAACAAAGAAAGAAAGAAACAAAAACTTCTATCCATAAAAATCAGGATCAGCCGTTCCATTTTGACATATTCAGAATTTTGACCTAACAATATTCCACTTCATATTAACCTTGAAGTGGTTGTCAAATGACTACCAGTAATTTAAATTGACAAGTGCAATATATTTTTCATCTTTACAGGCGAGCTGACTTGACAGTTAAACTAAATGAACTGAAGTAAGTAGAATTTGGTGGTTGTTTTAATTTTGTATTGTCCATTTGCTTTTTATAGAAAGTGGCATATTGTTAAATTTCTTAAATTGCTCTTAATTATCAGATTTGAACTTTGACAGCAAATGTTTATAATTTTACCATACATAACTAAATTGTAAATATGCTAATTATTTTATAGAAGTTTGTGAGGGCAATTACACAGTTCACTGTTGGTAAAACAGTACCCATAATGATTTGTGCATAAGTAGGTTGTATGCAAATCAGACACTCTGGAATATATGACAAAAGATTGACATGGGTTGTATCATAATCAAATAATTTTTTATTAACTGAAAAAAAATTACATGTATGCTTTAAAAGTCTCTATCAATTTCATCTTTAGTAATTTATTTTTGGCATGCTGGATGTAAAACGACATAAAAACAAAAACAAAAGAAAATGTTAACTTTGAACTCGTGTTGACTTGTAATTATTAGAAGGTTGACCAGTCCTCATGAATTAAATGTTTGACAAGTTAGGCTTATTCTTAATTTTCCTGTGAAAATGTAAATTTCATATCCTTCTATGTTAAAATTTGTGTTTATTGCATAGATTTTCATACATCCCATATTTTTTTTAGCTGAATCAGAAAAGCTTAATTTGACACATTTGCTTGAAAATACTCTATTCTTCATTTTGAAATTCCAAATTGAGATGTTTTGTGGAAAACACAAGCCATTTTATACATTGGAATGAGTCCTGTTACCAAACCTAAAAATAGCCTAGGAAAACCATTGCCATTTGTTAATGCACCTGTTTGTAATTGACTTAAAACATATCTTTAATTATTTTTTCAAACAAGCGTAATTTTATCTCACACATTGGTATATCTAGACCTATTTATAACTGATCTTGTTCCCTCAGTGCAGCACAAAAGTATTAATCATTTTGTAGCCAATTAGATTGAACAGGACCCAAACTCACCAAATTTTCATCAGTACTCATTGGTCACTTTTTATTTCATTCTTTGAACTGCATAATCATTTGAAAAACTTTTCTGTGTGAACAGAGAGGTATATCTGGTTTGAGTGATTAGGGGACATTATTTATTTATTTATTTATTTATTTATCTATATTTTTATTTTTATTTTCCATCATTCACATATTTTGCATCAAACTTATGAATATCCTTTAACTAAAAAATGAATAAACAAACTAAGTACTCAAAATTATTAATTGGAATTAATGTGAGCCTTGTTCTGTAGTAAATATAGAATTTCCATGAAATATTGCATTTTGTCTATTTTGTCAGACCTTTTCAGTTTGAATTAGATTTAAAACAAACAGATGCATTACTCATTATAATGATAAGGGAGTCGTGACAAGTTGTTTCTCTAGGAAAATGCTTTGTGGGCAACATAGCTCATCTTTTATCTAAAATTGGAAATAAAAAATTTAAGTATGTGAAAATTTAAAGTTAATAATTTTGCAATATAAAAATCTTAGATACCAAAGTATAAACCAACAGAATGTCCAGGACATAGATACAAATCCGGTAAAAACGAACAAACACGGACCTCTGGAAACCAAGAGGTGGGATTAGGTGCCATGGAGGAGTAAGGATCCTCTGTCGACCGGTCACACCCGCCGTGAGTCCACAGTCAAGTCCAATGAAACGCATGAGGAGTGTATCCTCGTCACAATTGTCTCAACAACGGCCAACGAAAAGGCAACTCAACATAGTGAAACAGAGTAGTCGCAAAGAGGACTATTATACCGACCGTAAAATTTGAGGAACGTTGACATTAAACGCAGTTTTTGATATCCCTGTGTCAATAATTTGTCAGTGAGTAGTTTACCTCTGTATATGAAATTATGTAAAATCATGATGCTGTAAACATATTTAATTTGATTTTAAAATTTAGGTTTGGTTTCAATCTCTAGCCCTTTCAGCTCCTGAATGACTGGTATGCTTCTTTCTGTTGTTTAAGACCAGTCAGATGCAGTCCATAGGAGTGAAAAGATTAATGAATTAATCAGATAAACAGTTAAAATGACTTCTCTCTGGGAAATGATATTTGGACTTATAATACAATGTCTGTCCATTAAAAATGGGACACAATACAATGGCGATTATCATTATTAATAGTCCTTCACCAATTCCAGGGGGTGGGGGGGTATAGTTCTGGTATACGACTCCCTTATCAATTATAATGATTAATACATCTGTTCATTTTAAATCCAATTCTTACTGGAAGGTCTGACCAAATTGACAAAATTTGATATTCCACAGTAATTACAATGATAAGGTAGTCGTATAACATTGTAACTTGTTTAAAAAAGTTGCTGTGGTAACCAAATTCTGTGACATGGCAAATGTATCAAACCAAACTAATGTACTTTTGAATAAGGGATATTAGATCTTTGTCCAACTAATTACTGGTTATACTCATTGACTTAAAGTTTAGCCTAATCTTAATTTGCAATAAAACCTTTATATAGAAAATGATTTTTTGGTTGCTTAGTAACTATGTATACAATGTATATACATATTTATATGTCTTTCCAACTAGTTGCCTTTTGTCTTTAAAATTAAAAAAAAAACTTTTTTATTTACATAGATATCACAGTATGTAATTGTTCAGTGATTCTTAATAACGCATGGTTGAAACTGAGAAATCAGCAATTCTCTTGAAGTTGCTTATTTGTATATTTTTGCCTAATTCTTCATGCTGGCACAGTGCCAAATTTTACTTTTTGTAAGAAATTATATTTGAACACACTATATATTGACATGATATTGTTTTAAATTCTAAAAATAATATTCTTCTGGCCCCATTATTTCTGTTATATTTTACACCAATATTACATAGGAGATGGTTTACTTTGATGTCCAGGTCTAGTTGCAAGGGAAATTAAAACACCTAGTTTTCTTTGGCAACAGTGCTGTTTTGGCTGTGAGCTAATTCTATCACCATTAATATATGGAATAGTAATTTTCATAAATATCTGACAATTTCAGTCTGACATCTTTTGCATTATTCTTATTGAGACCAGGACATAGAATGAAGCTTCTATGAAATTGTAGCTTATTTGAACATATGCTTTCGGTGTTGGAAAAAAATTATTATAGCAGTATCATTTTGTTCTCACTTACATATAAGCTCTTCAATTGCCCCCGTTTGTTACAAAATAAAACTTTAATTTTGCTATATCATTCTTTCTGAATATTTTCTTTCTAACATTTAAATGAACTAAGTGGTACACATACATCACTATTAAACCAGATGAATTTAACAGGAAAATGTGCTTTGTCATTGACCCCAAATGACCCCCACAGACAACTATACTGGTTTCCTTAGCAACCTCAATTTAATCTTTTTTGTAAAACAAGGACATGTACCACCCACATAGTATAAATATGAAATATTTATGAAGTGGGGCCAAAAAAAGGTTCTTACCATACATAGTCCTTTCAGGTCGTAATGAAGGGTATGTATTACAATGAAATAATTGAAACATATTTATATTGGATCACAACAGGTGCCCTGTCCTTTTGGTCACAGATACAAATGCTTGCTTTGATGAAGCAGTACAGTGCTTAGCGGGCCATATGATCAAGATGCACAACAAAACAATGGTCGAGACTGTACAAGTTCAAGGTGTGGAAAATGTATTGGTAGAAAAGGTAATGTTTGTAATCTAATCCTTATAGTAGAAGTTTGTTTTGGTTTTTAGCTCACCTGAACCAAAGGTTCAATTGGACTTTTTTGATTGCCCTTTGTCAGGTTGTCTGTCTGTCTGTAAACTTTTGACATTTTCAACTTCTCCTCCAAAATCACTGAAGGGATTTTGATGAAACCTTTATAGGAAGCAAGTACTTAAGGTCTTCTACAAAGTTTGTTCATTTTGTCCCGATTGGCCTAGATGTGGATCCAAGGTGGGGCAAAAGAGACCCAGTAGGTACCCTCTTTGAAAATCTTCTCCTCCAGAACCGCTGCATGAGTTGAAAAATTAGTTGTATCTGAGTGATCTACATAGATGTATAATTCAAGTTTGTTATTTTCAATGAAATTGAAAAATAAATGTTTGACTGGTTTTTGACGTCTTTTTTTATTTTCATTCATTTTTGTATGATTTCTTTGATTCTCTCCCCTGTTATACATTGTGATGCATTTATTTTATGTATTTAGTAGGTAAATGGTTTCCTGAAAGAATTTTGTGGAACTTTAATTTTTTGAGTTTTTTATGGATTTTTAAGACTGAAAAAAATGAAATAAAGGGGAAGTGGTAAAGAAATGGGTAAAGGAAATTAATTGTAATTTTCATTTATTTTTGTATGATTACATTTATTTTCTCCTCTTTTGTTCATTATGATGTATTCATTTTATGTGTTTTAACTGTGCTGAAAGAATATGACTGAAATTTGATTTTTTTATAAATTTTTCAAGACTGCAAAAATGAAAGGGGAGAAGGGTTAATTTCAACTTCTTCTCCAAAACTGCCAAAGGAATTTTGATGAAACTTCATTGGAAGCAAGTACTCGAGGTTCTCTACAAAGTTTATTCATTTAATCCAGATCGGTCCATGGGGGTGGAACCAGGGTGGGGCAAAAAAGCCCTTGGGGTACCCTCTTTAGAAATCTTCTCCGTAGTAACTGCTGCGTGGATTGAAAGACTAATTGTAACTGAGTGATCTACATAGCTAGTATTTAAAGTTTTTTTAATTGTGTAGATATCAGAAAGTAAATTTTTTATGTGTTTTTGATATCTTTTTACACATTATAATTTTCATTTTTTTTTCTTTGATATTATATTTATTTATTTATTATGATGCATCCATTTAAAGTATTTTACATGTTATTAGGTGGAGAAATGATTTCCGGAAATATTTTTTTCTTAAATTTAATTCTTAAAATGTTTATGAATTATTAAAACTGTTAAAAAGAAGGAGGGAGCATTTTTTCACACACATGTTCTTCAAAACGGCTTAAGAATAAAGGAAGTAAGTAAAGAATCCAAGTACCTCTGACAAGTTTATGTTTATTGACCAGATCGAATTAGAGGTGGATGCAGGTTTGGCAAAGTGGGTCTCAAAAGGTAACCCTCTTTGAAAATCTTCTCCAGAACTGCTGCATTGATTGAAAAACTAATTGCATCTGAGTGATTTACATGGATGCATGATTTAATTTCTTGTTTTGGAATAAATTGGGAATTAAATGTTGACATGTTTTTGACTTCATTCCCGGCTTTGTCATTTTCATTCATTTGTAAGTCTCCTCCACTCCCAAGGAGTGTTATAATAATTTGAAAATTGAGATTCCAATATTTTTTTAAGAAACCAACATAGTTTCAGGGCGATATGGCCCATGGGTCTCTTGTCACATCACTGATAGGTCTTTAGTAATTATTATTTAAAATTCTGTAAATATAAAATAAATTCAGGCCTAGATCTACATAAATGATTCGTTTATTTGATGACCAAACCCTATTTTCAACTCTGCCAACCTGTTTACTACATTTACTCAAATTTGATTTTTTGCCAAAATCTACTTTTCGACCTATTCACCACAATGATTTGTAAGCCTAAACAGGGCTGTAAGTGCACTTTGACATCTAGTTATCAAATGGCAACCTTCTTCAAATTTTTCTCGCCATTTGAATTTGCTGACCTGTCTACTACATTTACTCAAATCTGAATTTTTGCCAAAATCTACTTTTCGATGCATTCACAACATTGATTTATAAGCCCAAACAGGGTTCTAAGTGCACTTTGACTTCTATTCGCCAAATGGCAACCCTCTTCGAATTTTACTCGCAATTTGAAATTTTTTGGTTGCCATGATCAGTATTTTGTTTTATCATACATGTAGCTATAGGCCTTTTTGTCTATCATTGGCTATATTGTCATAAATAAGTCAATGCCACCTTCTTCGCATTTCCTTTGAATGTAAAATAATTTTTTGTAAAATTCATCTTAATTTTAGTTTTTCAATGGATTTATTTCATTCAATAGTCTTTGAGATTTCTCTGAATGTGTTTCTGCAAAGCAACATTTTTTATGCATTATTATCTTAATTTTGTTGATGGTACTTAAGCCTACTATGAACATATTAAAGAAGGAATGAAGTAGGCCTACACGGAATTCTGCTTGGTTTTCATGAAAAGAAATAAATATTCAACTGTAAGTCGACTTAGTTACCTTACTCCATATTTAAGATTAAATGAAAAACAGAAAGTAAGAAACAGTATCATGTGTCAATGTCTTTATTTCAAGATTAAGACCGATTTTTTGTCCAAATACTTTCTGACTACGACTTTCAAAAATGGTCACGGACATTGACATCTATGTATGAGTAGGCTTATGAAAGGATTCGCTTATATACAGAAAAGAGTTATGAAAAGAACTTTTTCAACCACTTCATCATAACAAATTCTAATTAAATATTTTTAATCTATTGGGTCTTTGCCTGTTACATTTCTGGTATTACTAGTCACTGTGCCTAAAAACATGTAATCAGTTAACAAGTTTCGCATTCTCTTCGGTGTCATTTTATATTGTCATGTGAAAACTTGGAGAAAAACCTGAAATTACCAGAAGGGAATTGTGACTAAAAAGGTACAAATCGTGAAATAAATTGTTAATACTAAACGCTAACTTATAGTGATGCAAGTATATGACTGTTTACATGTATGATAATTGTTTTTAGAGGCGTATACAAACAAGTAAATCTCATTATCAAGCCTAATAGTATATCTTTGTTTTACCAAGTTTTAGTGTACCCTCTTTTTTGTTAAATACGCGCTTACATGGGCCAAAATCACTTTGTCTTAACACGCAACAATCAGAAGAAAAAAAGCGTTCTATGACTCAGATTGGTTAAAAACAGCTCAGGACTGACCAGAATACAAAATACGGATTCCAAGTACGATAACATTGCATTTATGGCACACCAATAACTGTTGCCAAAATGGCGAGTTAGTTTAATTTTTAATCACCATTTATGATTTTTGGTTCAATATGCGACTTAATTACTCGCCACTTAGATCCAGTTTAAAATATAACTCTTTCTTTGATAGTTATATATGCATTAAAAGATTCCTAAGCATAAAGTTGAAATTACATTGTCATCAAAATGCATTCCCACTTTTTTGTGGTCTGACTAATTAGAGTTTGTACCCCCAAATCTACAGATGTTTTAGTGTATTATCGAGTTGGAAGACTATCTTTAGTTAATAAACTGGTTATACATAGCACAAAAATACAAATCCGATGTATTATTTCAATACAATATTATTTATGTTAAACACTAAACAAATATATCAAAAAAGATTTGAGTCTTGAGTTGGGATCTATGGCACAAAATCTATGCAATTGCATTTGTACCATATTAAATCATAATAATAACTAGAATTCGTATCGAATACGAATACGATGGGCTTTTCAGAACGATTTGAATTCAAAAAGAAACCAATTTTGTTTTGTTGAGAAATGAAATATCTCAAGATTTTTAACAAAGACTTATTTAATGAAATTAACATGACATTTAGATAGTTGGAAAGTGGAGGAGCTTCGTTTTATTTCATTGAAGTATATATTATCAGCGTTATATAAAGCTTAACAAGTGTTATTAGTCGCTGATATGAATAGAAGACTTTTTATACATAAAATACAGAAATGTTTCGCTGAGGTGATAAATGCGAAATCCGAAACATCTTGGTACAAAATGGATGTAGGGACGAAACACCCCTTTGATTAACGATGCCTTTTAACTCCTATTTATTGTTTTTCCGAAATCATAATCATATGTCTGGCATAAATGATAAAACTACCAAACTCTCTCTCTCTCTCTCTCTCTCTCTCTCTCTCTCTCTCTCTCTCTCTCTCTCTCTCTCTCTCTCTCTCTCTCTCTCTCTCTCTCTCTCTCTCCTTTTACTCCATTAATCTTTCATTTTGTAAATATCACTTCGCACTATAGTAAATATAGGCGACTAAATGAGAAATAATCGCTGAAAAAATTCTGAAAATGGCGTATGTTTCACTGAATATGTTTAGATACACTTTGATATAGGCTATCAAAAAATATAGTCCTTATTTACCATTTTTTTCTGTCCTTTATGTGCTTAACAGGTTCGTCGGAACGAAATTGGGAGGGGAAGGGGGCTGGTGGTTGAAGAAAAATCGCAGAGCGGATCGAGACTGGAAATGTTTTAATACAGAACACATGAAAATTGATAAATACTCACTATTTGATTATATATTCATGACATATATTTAATTGTCAAAATAAAAAAAAAGTAGGGGCGGATCCAGGTTTTAATATTAGGGGTGGCAAAATTATCTCAATCATTACAGTTTGAAATATGCCGTTATGCGTCTCAGAATTTTCACTGAGCATATATAGATTATTAGAAAAAAAAGCTGTAGTTTGAATTTCATTTTAAAATATAAAAACGATCGGAATCTCGTGCATTTAAAGAGTACCTTACATCCACGGTTGAGGTTCTGAAAAGTTCGTCGTATATGTATCGGATACAAATTCTTCTTTCTATTAATTCTACGTATTTTCTTAAAATAGTTTTACACATTTTACACATTTTTCTTTATAACAAAACTTTTACTCTTTATTTTAGCATTCAAGGGAGTACACTCCTTTCGCCCTCATAAATCCGCTACTGCTCTCTCTCTCTCTCTCTCTCTCTCTCTCTCTCTCTCTCTCTCTCTCTCTCTCTCTCTCTCTCTCTCTCTCTCTCTCTCTCTCTCTCTCTCCGTATGAATTTGAGGCGAATAGATAAAAAGCCGTTTGACGGCCGATATTTGTTTTCCGTATGCGTGAATAATAATAATTAAAAAAATCGATAATCTCTTTTGTGTATAGGGGCGTATGTGTTTTTACTATAAGCCCGTCACATTGTCTACCCGCTCTAATACATATCGGTTTTGGTTCTCGGGGAGGGCTAGCCTCTATACTTAGTAAGCATTAGTACTGTCTACCCGTCAGTCCGAATTGTAAATATATGTTTGTTTGTTCATGTCGGAAACAATTCTTAATGAGTATATTTGCGTGTTTTTCGGTCTGTGTGTCTGTCAATGTGTCTGTCCGTTACTCAGTCCGCTTGTCTCTGTGTCTTCATATGTAAATTATGTATGTATGTGTCTCTGTCTTCATTTGTAAATTATGTATGTTTGTTTGTGTCGGGGAAAATCGGTACTATTTATAGTCCTATAAATGTGTGCGTGCGTTTATTATTTTTCCGTAAGTGTGTCTGTGTTTTAGTCAGTGTATAAAATTGATTAAATTGAAAGTTTATGTATATTTTCTTTGCATAATTCCCGACATAGCTGTTATAATATTTCCTATACTATTTTTGTTTGTTTATTAAAAAAAAAGAAAATTACTACTACAAATTTTTGAGACGGTCCCTCTACTTTTGAAATTCGGAAACCCGTAGATATATTTTACTGCATCCAAACACATCAACATGCTTAATGGGGATAGCTCCTTGGCTCCTGGGTCTATGCGTAGGGAACTTTTGCTCGATTAAATTGAAACTTTATGTATATTTTCTTTGCATAATTCCCGACATAGCTGTTATAATATTTCCTATACTATTTTTGTTTGTTTATTAAAAAAAAGAAAATTACTACTACGAGTTTTTGAGACGGTCCCTCTACTTTTGAAATTCGGAAACCCGTAGATATATTTTACTGCATCCAAACACATCAACATGCTTAATGGGGATAGCTCCTTGGCTCCTGGGTCTATGCGTAGGGAACTTTTGCTCGATTAAATTCAAACTTTATGTATATTTTCTTGCATAATTCCCGACATAGCTGTTATAATATTTCCTATACAATTTTTGTTTGTTTATTAAAAAAAGAAAATTACTACTACGAGTTTTTGAGACGGTCCCTCTACTTTTGAAATTCGGAAACCCGTAGATATATTTTACTGCATCCAAACACATCAACATGCTTAATGGGGATAGCTCCTTGGCTCCTGGGTCTATGCGTAGGGAACTTTTGCTCGATTAAATTGAAACTTTATGTATATTTTCTTTACACACACGCGCCGGCAGTGGTGGGCTAAACCGACTTTAAGCCCCAATTTTCAACATCTATGCCGATCTTTGCAAAAAAGTGGGCTAAGCCCCCCCCCCACTAGCCCGCCCCGGCTCCGACGCCTATGTACCCCCGCCCCAACTTTTTTGACGAAGGTAGCACTTAAACTTAAAGATAAATTCACTTTTCAAAACTTCTTAACCAGACAGACAGACGGACAGACAGACGGACAGACAGACGGACAATGTGATTCCTATATACCCCCAAATCTGTTTGCGGGGTATATAACAATGTTAGAACAGATGTAATTAAAATGAGAGGAAATATATGATGATAACTAATGGCAATATAACACGAATGGGTGTCCATACACTGAGTTTTTGAGACGGTCCCTCTACGACAACTTTTAAGGATTAAGGTTTTAAGAACAACTTTAACGTTTTATATGATAAATTCAGAAATACTTTCATGTACTGTTTTTATTGTTCGAAAAAGACGAGTTTTCTCTGTCCTATATGTACTCTTACACACTATACACGAATTCTAATTGGGACTCGTAATTATTTTTGAACCAACACGTGCCGAAGATTCAGTAACTAATTCTGTAAAATATCTTAGTTTAATTCCCTACAGGAATCTCATACATATAGTTATCCAAAGAGTTTTAGTACACGAGATATTAAATAAAGAAAAATACAACATTTAACATAACAGAGTTTCCGCCCGACGAGTCTTGTTCAATCGTATACGGTTTTTGTTGATAATTTAAATCTGAGTCAGCACAATTTCAGTATTCTTACCAGTTTATACAAATCCTTAATTTTTGAAAGTGTGTTGTCTTTACGAAACTTTTGATCGATTGATATGATGACCCGTCACTTTCTCTATCAGTTGGTAAAAAATTTGACGTTTTGCGTCAAACGTTATGACGTAATTACAGAAAAACAAAAATTGGGTTCGGATGTCGTAGTCCCTTTATTTTTTTTCAAAAACATTCCAAAAACTATACAGCGATGCACGTTTGCTTTGTCAATCGTTACTGAGAGTTTCAAATGAACTGATTCAAAATGACGTGAACAACCGTAGCACACGTAACGAAAATCGATGCACAGGCCTGCAACGTTTTACTTACAATTTCTTCAAAATCATCAATTTGAATTGAAGTATTTTAAATGGTTTCATAATAACTAAGTATGCGTAACATGTGATACGAAAAAATTCGAAATTCGAAAGAAGAGTGCACGAGATATGTGCTAAGGACCGAAAAAGCGCATTTTGGGTCAGAATTCTAAAGTACCAAATAGAAAATTCAGTCTGACACATTACACAGATAAAAGACGTACTTTCTCAACGTATTGTGTGAAAAAGAATTCAAAACGTTCGAAAAAACGTCAAAAACGTCGGATTTGAAAATTTACGTCAATGTCAAAATTTGACGTAGGAAAAAAATAAGACATTTTTTCAACACAAAACGTGACAAAATGCCCAAAAATGAACTTTGTTTTTCGAAATTCGGACGAAGTAAAAAATTCGTGATTTTCGGCGAATTTTCAATGCGAATATCTCGGAACCCTTAAGAGATATGCAAAAATGAAGTCGACCATGCATCCTCGTCTCAGTGAGGAGAATCTAAATCTCAATGCACAACGAAATCGCACGAATAATTTCTGCAAATTGAGACCTCATGATAAAATCACGACGACAGGGCGGGCCCCTATAGGGCCCAACATGGCTGACCCAAAAAGTTCGCAGCACATCCTCGGAAGAGAACGAATAAGAACACGTATAGAAAGTTTGAGTGAAACGTACCAATTTTGTTAAATCGTGGTGACAGGAAAAATAATAATAATAATAATAATAACTAGAATTCGTATCGAATACGAATACGATGGGCTTTCCAGAACGATTTGAATTCAAAAAGAAACCAATTTTGTTTTGTTGAGAAATGAAATATCTCAAGATTTTTAACAAAGACTTATTTTATTGAAATGAACATGACATTTAGATAGTTGGAAAGTGGAGGAGCTTCGTTTTGTTTCAGTGAAGTACATATTATCAGCGTTAGATAAATCTTAACAAGTGTTATTCATCGCTGATATGAATAGAAGACTTTTTATACATAAAATACAGAAATGTTTCGCTAAGGTGATAAATGTGAAATCCGAAACATCTTGGTACAAAATGGAAGTAGGGACGAAACACCCCTTTGGTTAACGATGCCTTTTAATTCCTATTTGTTGTTTTCCAAAATAATAATCATATGTCTGGCATAAATGATAAAACTACCAAACTCTCTCTCTCTCTCTCTCTCTCTCTCTCTCTCTCTCTCTCTCTCTCTCTCTCTCTCTCTCTCTCTCTCTCTCTCTCTCCAGGATGCGTGAGAATATGGCTACCCTTTTCTCAGCAGCATTATTGATACCTTCACTGCCCTTCCCACGAAGACAAACAAGCCCGTTTTGATCCCCCGACTCACAAATGAAAACAGTTTTCTAGTCTTACCATTTTCAAAACTAGAGCTGTCTACATAGCAGGACTTATACCTCATAGGCGTCGGAAGCAAACTGAAAGTGGGGGGGGGGCTGAACCAACTTAAAACACACGCGCTAGAAGTGGGGGGACTAAACCGACTTCAAGCCCAAATTTTCAACATCTATGCCTATCTTTGCAAAAAGAGAAGGGGGGGGGGCTAAAACCCCCCTAGACCCCCACCCGGCTCCGACTCCTATGTACCCCCGCCCCAACTTTTTTGACGAAGGCAGCACTTATACTTAAAGATAAATTCACTTTTCAAAACTTCTTAACCGGACAGACGGACAGACAGACGGACAGACAGACGGACAATGTGATTCCTAAATACCCCCAAATCTGTTTGCGGGGTATATAACAATGTTAGAACAGATGTAAATAAAATGAGAGGAAATAATTCCAACTAAATATATGATGATAACTAATGGCAATATAACACGAATGGGTGTCCATACACTGCGAAATCCAAAATAAGCAGAAAGGTATTAAATGTTAATCGTTTTCTATAAAAATAATGTTTTACGAATATGCACTTGATCAAATGCTATTTTCAATTAAATTACGGCCCCTATAACGGGAATTTTAAATAAATCGGGAATGCTTGGCTTCACATTTACGACGACACGTCACCCCCGTATGCGTGAATAATAATAATTAAAAAATCGATAATCACTTTTGTGTATAGGGGCGTATGTGTTTTTACTATAAGCCCGTCACATTGTCTATCCGCTCTAATACATATCGGTTTGGTTCTCGGGAAGGGCTAGCCTCTATACTTAGTAAACATTAGTACTGTCTACCCGTCAGTCCGAATTGTAAATATATGTTTGTTTGTTCATGTCGGAAACAATTCTTAATGAGTATATTTGCGTGTTTTTCGGTCTGTGTGTCTGTCAATGTGTCTGTCCGTTAGTCAGTCCGCTTGTCTCTGTGTCTTAATATGTAAATTATGTATGTATGTGTCTCTGTCTTCATTTATAAATTATGTATGTTTAATTCGGTACTATTTATAGTCCTATAAATGTGTGCGTGCGTTTATTAATTTTCCGTAAGTGTGTCTTTGTTTTAGTCAGTGTATCAAATTGATTAAATTGAAAGTTTATGTATATTTTCTTTGCATAATTCCCGACATAGCTGTTATAATATTTCCTATACTATTTTTGTTTGTTTATTAAAAAAAGAAAATTACTACTACGAGTTTTTGAGACGGTCCCTCTACTTTTGAAATTCGGAAACCCGTAGATATATTTTACTGCATCCAAACACATAAACATGCTTAATTGGGATAGTTCCTTGGCTCCTGGGTCTATGCGTAGGACACTTTTGCTCGATTAAATTGAAACTTTATGTATATTTTGTTTGCAGAATTCCCGACAGAGCTGTTATAATATTTCCTATACTATTTTTGTTTGTTTATTAAACAAAGAAAATTACTACTACGATAATAATCGGTTTCCGTATGTCGATCTTTGTTCTTATATTTTATCTTACTGTGTATCTGTCTTCAAATGACACCATTTACCTTCATTCTTCACTACATTAACTTGAAATTTTCTATTAGTTCTATTCTTTAAAATACTTGAATTTTTCTATTAGTTTTCTTCTTTAGAAATATTTCTTATTTCACGTGCATATGTCGTGCAACAATATCACAAAGCTGAAAGTTCTTCTTTTAAAAATCTTAATATAATTCTCTACAGAAATATCATACATATAGTTAGTTCTCTATGTAATACATTGTACATAACACAGTTTCCGGCCGACGAGTCATGTCCATTTTAAAATAGTTCTTATTTCACGTGCATATGTCGTGCAACAAGATCACAAAGCTTAAATTCTTTTGTAAAATATCTCAGTTTAATTACCTACAGGAATCCCATACATATAGTTATCAAAATGTTTTAGTTCTCGAGATATTAAATAAAGAAAAATACTACATTTTACATAACAGAGTTTCCGGCCAACGAGTCTTGTTCAATCGTATACGGTTTTTATTGATAATTTAAATCTGAGTCAGCAAAATTTCAGTATTCTTACGAGTTTATACAAATCCTTAATTTTGGAAAGTGTGTTGTCTTTACGAAATTTTTGATCAATTGCTATGATGACCCGTTACATTCACTATCAGTTGGAAAAAAATTTGACGTTTTGCGTCAAACGTTATGACGTAATTACAGAAAAACAAAAATTAGGTTTCGATGCCGTAGTCCCTTTATTTTTTTTTCAAAAACATTCCAAAAACTATACAGCGATGCACGTTTGCTTTGTCATTCGTTACTGAGAGTTTCAATTGAACTGATTCAAAATGACGCGAAGAAGCGTAGCACACGTAACGAAAATCGATGCACAGACCTTCAACGTTTTACTTGCAATTTCTACAAAATCTTCAAATTGAATTGAAGTATTTTATATGTTTTCATAACAACTATGTATGCATAACATGTGATACGAAAAATTCGAAATTCGAACGAAGAGTGTACGAGATACGTGCTAAGGACCGAAAACGCGCATTTTGGGTCAGAATTCTAAAGTACGAAATAACAAAATCAGTCTCACACATTACAGAGATAAAAGACGTACTTTCTCAACGTATTGTGTGAAAAAGAATTCAAAACGTTCGAGAAAACGTCGAATTTGAAAATTTACGTCAAAGTCAAAATTTGACGTAGGGAAAAAATAAGACATTTTTTCAACACAAAACGTGACATGAAGCCCAAAAATGAACTTCGTTTTTCGAAATTCGGGCGACGTAAAAAATTCGTGATTTTCGGCGAATTTTCAATGCGAATATCTCGGAACCCTTAAGAGATATGCAAAAATGGAGTCGACCATGCATCCTCGTCTCAGTGAGGAGAATTTAAATCTCAATGCACAACGAAATCGCACGAATAGTTTCTGCAAATTGAGACCTCATTATAAAATCACGAACACAGGGAGGGCCCCTATAGGGCCCAACATGGCTGACCCAAAAAGTTCGCAGCACATCCTCGGAGGACAACGAATAAGAACACGTAAAGAGAGTTTGAGTGAAGCGTACCAATTTTGTTGAATCGTGGTGACAGGAAAAATAATAATAATAATAATAATAATAATAATAATAATAATAATAATAATAAGAATAATAAGAATAAACACGACAATAACAATAGGGTTTTCCACTAGTAGTGGAAAGCCCTAATAAAATGAAATACATGTATAATTAAAATAAATAAATAAAGGGTTCTGTCATACAAACCCTGGTGACGCCATAGGTTCCGGAAATATCCATACAAACAGATGGAACGAAATTTCTGGCTTACATAGTATTAGTCCCAATAAAAAAACTATAATTCATTCTAGATCATAAAACATATTAAAATTACTAAAACGGATTTGAGATAGCACAAGAATGCAATAAAATGGTCAAATGATAACTTTATAATGCATACATGTATATATGTAAAAGCTGTAGAGTACTCTAGAATACTCTAATTAGTCGGACTCCTCTTGGTGGGGAAATTTAGTGTAACCTCAAAATTTGTTCTGTACCCACAAACTGACAGGTCAGGGGTACAAAAATCCCCAAATAAAAAAAATGGTGGGCATGCTGATTATGGCAGAAATCCTAACACTGGCCCTATATCCCTACTGTATAGGTCCTACCAGTTCATGTCTAGAAACCCCATTCTTGGTTTTATTTAAAAACTTAGTTATATTGTAAAGATAAACATTATACCTAGAAAATCTTAACTTCATGTAAAAACTGAGAACAATTTTCTCAGCTCGTCGTACTTACATGGGTTAATCTCATATCAAATACCAATATATTGAAGTTGTTGTTCATGTTCTTGAAAAATGGTTTATATTCAGACGTAAATTGCGGTTGTTAGACATTTTGTCATTTTGAATCGGACTCATAACTCGACGATCTGACTAGTTCACCTTGTAAGGAATGATATTTTGGCCTTGTAAGGAATGAGATTTTGGCCTTGAAAAGTCCTTAAAAAGTTTTGAAAGTTTTAAATTAGAATTCACTGTTGTCTTGTCCAAAGCTTTCTGTAACTTTTCATCTGGCTGATTACTACAGAAACCTGTTAGATGTGAGGTAAGTCCAGGTTTAGATTTGAACTTTAATTCATATCAATCAGGTCAGTTTGCATGGAATCCTGATCTTAAATTTATATTTAATTTTAAAGTGAAATTTTGGTTGACAAATTTTGGAGTTAAAGTTATTCATTTTTTTCTTTTCTATAGCCAGAGAAGCTTGCGGAGAGTTTCTTGTACTTTTGCCAAGGAGTTGGAGTTCGTATCTAACAAAAAAACATGTACTGTCTTGCCCATGTTTAAAGATCTGTACTTGAGATTAACATACATGTGACAGAAGAAATCAGTCCAACTGCTATGCCACAACTGGAGATATTTTATTTTTTTAGCTGTAGATTTGGTCTCATAACTGGAGACTTTTTAACTATCTTTTTTACAGACATTGTCAATTTTTATCCTTTTTTTTGCATGTTGTAACTTCTAAATGTTTTCTTTGTTTTGATTATTTACTTAGCCAACTCTATGCTTTTTAATAGACATGTATATTGCATGAATTTTGTTAAGTTTTTACATGAATTTTTTTTATCGATGTTTTGTTGTCATTTTTTTGGCATGTTATAACTTCTGAATTTTCCCCCTGATTACTTTAATTACCACAGCACTTGTTTGTAATCTAAAAAAAATAAAGAAGTCCAGTCCAGTTCCATTTCTTCCATACCACTTCCGGAAGTGTCTGCCATTACATGTGCTTTGTAAAAAATTAGACCTTGAGGTAAATGCATTCATTGCTTGCTTTTTATAAATAAAATATTATTTTTTTGTTGAGGTAAATTACAAATATCTTTTTTAGACTGTAAGATGTTGTAATAACTATTTTTGATGGCTGATATCATGCTTCTAATCATTAATCACAGGAGATGAAAACGCGTTCCCAGCTCCTGTGCATCAATGATCCACAAAGCCTACACACACTCTTTTAGACCTAGTCTTATCACAAGTTAACATTCAATCAGTGGACGGAATGATGTTATATAATCATGAAGACGGCCGGTCGGTAGTCAGCTTAGGTCTGGTATTAGGCCTTTATTACCACCAATCATCATGTTTATTATTAAATGTATGGAAACAAAAAAAAAGAGAAAAGAATGCAATGATTGTTTTATGACATATTATACATGTGCATATTTCATTTCTTTTGGTAATATGTTACAAGTCAGTTCATTTTACTTGCAACTCCATATGACTTCGATCAGTTTGTTAGGGTGTTTAATCTCATTATTTGTCATTATGTTACACAATTGATTTTATTTTTCTGCAAATATAATTTTGAAAATACTAGAAATGAAATGAAATGAAACTTTAGGCATTTTTGATCACTAGAAATTAGTTTAAACTGTAAATAAGGTAAACAAATTCTGATGAGATGGCTGCTTTCCGGACAGGTAGACCTGTGTCAAAACTGACAGATCACTCGTATCTTGTACTCGGTTCACTCTGCATAGAAAATATTTATGTCCCGTGTATGTTTTGTAAGTAGTGTGATACTTATTACCAGCAAAACTTGAATATACAAAGTGACACATAAAACTTGATGCTACATTCTATTTTTCTCTATATATTTCAGTATAACAGAATAACATAGTAATTTTTTAGTCAGATTCAACACAATTTTTTCTACAAATCAAGCTTTGAAAATTCTGTTTGTTTGGTTATAAATTCCCATTGATTTGTTTTATAGCACTGGTGAGTTTTTCGATATTAAGAAATTAATTTTCTTTTAAAGTTTTTGAAACTTTAAAAAATTAATTTTGAACATCAGTCATCTCAGGTTAAAAATTGTATATGAAAATTCAAACTGAAAATAGATATTTGTTTAGTTTTGTGGGATAAGTTATGTCAAAATTATCTTAAAAATAACTGATAGTGTTTCTATGAATGTTTTGAAAATTTGTGAATTTTTATGAAAGCCATAGACACAAATTAAAAGTTTGATTTTGTTTTGTTTTGATTATGTTTTCCACATTAAGAAGGTACAAAAAGAAAACATTACACTTGTCTTGTAACTCCCACTGAATCAAACTAATTTCATTGCTCAAAAGTTTAGGAAAAAATAGTTATTTTAAGATGTATAGTAAATATGATAAATATATGAATTATTTTTTTTATTTTTATAAATATTGGATACTTATTCTAATTTTCTTGCTGTTATTTTACATTTTGTTTGTATAAATCTATACTTGATATATTTAAAATATTATATCATTTAATGTGTTAATTCAGATTTTATATTAACTTGTAAACTAATCCACTATAAACCAATAAAGATCAACATCTGTATATATCTTATGTGTTTTATCTGTAACACAATATTTTGAAATTCATCGTGAAAAATTTAATACTGACTACAGATGAACTACCATTTAAATAAATATATTATCTTATCTTTTGGATATCCAGACAGCTAGTAGGCGGAAATCTTAAAACAGCGCTTTAGAGGGTAGGCCTTTAAAACTTTTCACCCTATATCTCAGTTGGGGATCTGATTTTGACAAAACGCAAGGGATGATATACAGTTACCTTGTAATATATTGTAAATGATCACAATTATAACAAAAAGAAGAGACAAAGGGTATATAATGATAGGAAAACCAATTTACAAGTTTTTTAATGGGTTGTTTTGTAATAAGAACCTATTATGGGTTTACTTCGACTTTCATCGAGGGCTATGTTGTTAGCAGTGAAAAGGTCATAGAGGTAACATTCGCACTTCGTGTAAAATATAGTCCAACTCAATAGATTAACTTTTACAGAAAAGTCAAATATTTTGTTGTAGATGAAATTAAATCTAGTTTGAACAATTATTAAAAGAAATACCGCATAATTACTTCCGCCTTTCGAAATTATACAATGTAGTTAGTTTGAACAAAAAGTCATCGATATATTTATAAATATTGAATTCCACTATATGAGATTCCAGTGATGTTGAGCCTGCCTTGAGAAACTGTTCACTATTCTTTTTATTGATAGCTACAAGCATACAGCGATGTAAAGAGAAATAATTACATATCACCGATACCAACATGAAGCTAAATCAATTTCTTTTGAACTCTCAAGAATATGTGTTTTTCAGTCCATGGAGAAATGAAAATAAAAGCGGATTAGAGGGATAGCATCGAGTAGGATGTGCTTGTTATGCAAATGACGCGTAACATTTGTAATGAATAAGTTCCTGTCCATTTTTAACGTGTTTGTCAACAAACCGCTATAATAATTTGCCATGGTGTGGTTCCCCGTGCATGTTTCCTTCATTTACACACACAATATGGCGACCACATGCCTTAAATCGCCAGCAACTGCTCAATTTCAGCGTACAACCACTTGATTACTGTGTGTATCGATATCGCAAAGGGAGGTGTCTCGAACATTGGCTGTTCAAATTTCCAGTTCACGTTTCCGCGGAAGTTGTCCATTGCCGGGTGTTTACACAACAACTATCACAACTTTTGAGGTTAGATTGGGATGTTTAAACCGAAACTTTTTCTGTTCATTATCAATTTCAAACAGAAACCGCAGTTGTAACCATCGCCGAAAGCGTTGAAGTCTGTTACTCTATAAGTAAAATTGGTGATAGATCGTTTTGCTACATCGCGACTTTAGGCCCGAATTAAGTTAATTTAATTCAAATGAAAAAAAAAAATTCTTTAGCAATTAACATTGGGTAAACTGTCTTTTTCACTCCGTACAGTTATCTATGTAATTAATTAATACAAGATAGAGAACGTTGTTAATTAAGTCAAGTCAGAGTATATGTTCATGTACCATGGTAACTGCCCAAATTGGATTGTTAACAAACCCAAAAATTTGTTTTAAATCACAGTCATTTTTAGTTATGAAAAAATTATATATTTGTTCTCAGTGTCATGTTTGGTTTAAATTAAGCTCCATATAAATGTACATGTTTTATTTTGAAATAAGTGTTAATGTACAACTGGCAATATTTAAAGTTGATGCGAAAGATACAACAAATAAAATGTAGAATGTTAATTTTTCATTTTTAATTTATTTAGAGGTTAGAATTTTTTTTTTTTTTTTTTTTTTTTTTTTTTTAGATCTACATTAATTTGATTTATTTTCATTTCATATGTTAAATAGAAGTATGAATCTATGTCTATTTTGCCAAAAAAACATTCCATTTCAGTACCTTGATTTTTTTACTTTTTTGTTTGTTTTTTTTCTTGCTTAAGTTTAAGTGATGGTAGGATTTTTGTACAACGTCATGGATACAAGTACTGCTAGTGATATTTGAGGATTAACATTAACTGTACTCTTGTATAAAAAGAAATGTTCAATTTCTTGATTGTTTATCAATTTTGTAATTACATGTAGCTATATATTTGCTCTGTCACATCTCCCATAACTTTTTAAGAATTTCTCAGGTCTATTCTTTTTTCTTAGCATGCTTGCTAGCACGCACATACATACATACATACATACATACATACATACATACATACATACATACATACATACTTGCATGCATGCATGCATGCATACATACATACATACATACATACATACATACATACATACATACATACATACATACATAAATACATAAATACATACATAGTCACACATGCAAGCACATAATCAAGAAAGAGTGAAATAGATGCCAAATGCATAAACTAAAGATAGTGATGTTGATTTACAACCTTTCAGAATATTTCAGACCTTGCTCCGGAAATCACCTTTACGTGCTTTATCTACTGGAACAATCGCAAGGTGAAATATCGACTCCATATGCATGCTAATTCAACGTGTACACCCGAGACCGCGGTTTAAACCAAGTTGCATTTATGCAGTGTATTTCAACATAATAAAATTTAGCACTTATTATATCTATTCATTTATATTTTGTTTTTATTATTTCAATCATTTCAACTATGCACTGATTGACGATTATATATATATATATATATATATATATATATATATATATATATATATATATATATATATATATATATATATATATATATATATATTGATGAGGCAAGTCATTTTTTCTTTGAGAGCGGCGATATACGAAACGTGTCCTGTGCTTAAATTACTTAACGTCCTGGCATGTACAAATTCATGTGTATTCAAAATTTAGAGTTCGAGGCATGATAAATGCAGAACTGTGGTATTTTAAAATCCTTTCACCATGTTGATAGGGAAATTCTTTATCAACAATTAATATCTATCAATCTTCTTCAATGCTCATTGCATCTGGTCTTCTATATCGTCAAGGTATATCGAATGGTTTTGGCATACTCGGCATCAGGATAGAGTATATTTTGATATTAAAATTGCACAAATTTAAATACAAAATGTGAATACATGATATTCCAATTCCATGGTCTAAATAATCAAAATTATGGAAATATAACATTGCAAATAAAGAAACACAGTTTACACTTTTATTTCCAACCAAAGGGTATGAATATCTTGAATGTATAAACATGGCGAACTTAAGTTAAGAAATATCACCCATTCGGACATAGGAAGAACACAATCAACCTTTGTGATGAGTTAATTTGTCAGGGAACAATGCAGTGGTCATTCTTTGGCGTAGGTAAACCATGTCTGGTAGATGTAATTGTTTGTATTCATCACTTGAAAAACAGATAATCGATAGAAATTTGATAGATCACAAACGACAATCAGTCTGTTCAATGTTAGATTTTTTTAGCATTTCACATCGATGACAGTGTCACTTAATTTGCATATCGGTCTATCTTTGCAACGGTATGCTGATATATTTCTTCACTGTATGAAGTACATATGTAAGACGCCATATGGGTGTTGGAGAATTATAAATTTAAATATGAATAAAAAATTGTACTTCTAGATTTATCTAATTCTGATCATTTAGATTTTGAACATAAAAGCAAACACAGGCTGACATTTCTCAGTGATATATTATAATTTTTTCATAATGCATGTATATCTAGAAATTTGATTCATTAATATTTGTACATTATCTAATTTTCAATACATTTAAAATTTAATTCTAATAATTTCAGTTCTGATTCATAAAAAAATTCAAATAAAGTATACATTGTACATCATGAAAATGATTAAAAGTAGGTAATATATAGGTAACTTTGAGCTGAAAATTAGTCTGTGACTATCAGAACAATACTTATTACCAAAATAACACCTATTGTATCCAATATGTTGGTATTTACGGAATATTTATTTTATAAATCTTGACGTAGCAGGAAGACACCATATATATATATATATATATATATATATATATATATATATATATATATATATATATATATATATATATATATATATATATATATATATATATATATATATATTAGAAAAAATATTATTTATTATTAAAATTTTACTCTGTCTGAAGAGCCGCTATGGCTGAAAGCGCTAACAGAAGTATAATTTTATTTAATATGATCAAAAGAATGTGTTGTTCTGAATAATATTTTTTCTACTATTTCTACTGTACCAAGGGACTTTTTATTTCTACTATATATATATATATATATATATATATATATATATATATATATATATTATATATATATATATATATATATATATATATATATATATATATATCCTATATACAAAGAAAGAACATCCCTACTATATTTAGAAAATCAATTGGCATGTATAAAGACACTAATTGTTTTATAAACATGTATCTAACGAGGAAATACGGTCATGTTTTTAAATAAATTTACTGAAAGTGCAAATTACAAGTGGTTTTTAAACTATGCTCGTGTAACCGAGTTCTTATTTTAGTACGTGTATTCGATGACCGGACCTTCCGACGAGTAATCAATTAACTGGTTACTCGTAGAAAACCTTAATATATATATATATCAACCACGGTTTTCACTGTCTCATCCGACAGACAGGAAACCAACCTGCCGCCGGCTGAAATTGAACTCACGATTGAGAGTCGAGCGCGCTACCGACTTCGCATCCTATCGTAACAATGCTCCCATGAAGTTAAATGATATACAAATATGTTATGAAACTTATAACTGTTGATAAAAAAGCTAGTGGTCTTCTGCAATGGCATCAAATAAACTAAATAAATCATTCCAGATCACCAATTGCAAAAACATGTTATGTTGATTTTAAAAGGAGTGGCGTATGCACCTAAAACAGAAACGTAGTCGTATGGACAAACATAATGCGCAGAAACATCAGGAACATCCGGAAAAGCAAAAGTACTGAGTGCAGATAGATTCACAGATGTACGGAAGATGGAATGTCCGGAATTGTCAAATGATCGCTCATGGGAGATCCCCCTTTTCAATTATTCTTTTGATTACTATTAGCTGTTTTTCATATTTACTTGGATACCTCAAAATATATCAAGCATAATTCTTACACACATCTTCAAAAATATTCTAATGCGAAAATGTGCTATCTATTTTTCCACGCATTACTGAATTCCTTTTACAATTGTGAAAACAGTAGATTCTCGCCTCTGTTATGGATTTGATTTAAATTCAAGGTATTTGTAGAGATGATATTATCCATTCTTTAGACCACTCAATTGTAGCCTGTGTAGTATAAAGGGTATTAAAAGAGTCCTCTGTGAAAGCATTTCTTAACACCACCGAGAAACATACAATTCATGGGATTGTTTGATTGTTTGTTAGCATTTCCCTATTAAAAATCTATCTGATGAAGCAAACATCCGATCTTTATACCAATGACATCAACATTCAGAAGAGAAAAACGTTCGACCTGGACAGATTTGTTACCAGAAACAAATTAACAAAAATACATTTTTCCAGTATAAATAAAAG
Organism: Atrina japonica; assembly: GCA_030159075.1. NCBI lineage: Eukaryota > Metazoa > Mollusca > Bivalvia > Pterioida > Pinnidae > Atrina > Atrina japonica. The sequence continues at coordinate 95,753 of BROG01001206.1, forward strand.
TAATAAAACTAATGCAAGTAGTTACTTCCTTTTTAATGTTTTTGCATTTTAATGATGTATATGTCACAGACATTATATTAGTTATAAGGAGGAGAATATATATATATATATATATATATATATATATATATATATATATATATATATATATATATATATATATATATATATATATATATCTGTGTGTGTTATAATATATGATATAATTAAGTAATTAAGCGAACAATTTACCTCAACGTAAATCATCTTTCGTTTGTATTGCAAACAAAACCAAAACAAGCCATCAGAATTTATTCTTAAGTATCATATCAACAAACAAAATTATTATAAACGTAGCAAAACATTTTGACAATTTTTTAAAATATGTCAAAAGTAATTTAATTATGATAGTTACAAAGTACGGACCTCGCAATACATAAGCTTGTGCATAATCGTCCCAATCAATAGTTTCTTCTTATAGAGAGAAGCAACGGATGCACCATATAATGTATGTCCATCATCCGAGAACAGTTCCGTCATATTCTCTACTTTTGTACCCGTTTTATCAACGTGAAGTAACGCAACCTGTAATCATACAACAGATGATGATTTGAAATTAAATAACAAAATCAATATCAGTGAAAAGAAAATGCCAAATTAGTTATTAATGACTCATCACATTACAAAAAGGTTGATAAATGTAGAACGAAAAGTCAAATGCGAATTCAGTCGAAAACAAATAAACAACTGAAAACTGATAATTCAATGAATATTCTCAGTTTGGCCATCCGCCATGAGTCCATAGTCAAACTTAAATGAAATATGGAGGAACAAATCCTCCTCACACTCGGTACTTATGTGTCACGTGATCTGTACTGACCAATGACATTAACGATATGTCTTGTTCCTTGTGTTAATTATCCATAAAAAATCTTATCGGAAAAAAAACGTTAACAGATATTTTGAGAGTAAACTTATTCCAACTAAGTACGAAAATGATCCTGACCTTACAATTATTTTACAAACATATATTAAACCTTATAACATCATTTAACATTTCCCATGTACCTGTGATCCTGCCGGATGGGTCGTGTCGGTTAGATGAGATGCAGCTTTATAACTTGCTGGAATACCACCACTCAAAACATTACCCGATTCTAATTCTACGGTCGGGTTATCAACGCCACTATATAATGGCAGAGCCTGTAAGAACAGGGTATATATATATATATAGAAGAAATGAAGATATTTAAAAGAGAGTCTGATAACTCTTTGACCTTGACTAATGTAAGTACAGATTGTCAGCTCAGAGATTGTTGTTGTTTAAAAGATATTGTGATATTTAATTACGACAAATGCAGTAATTACAAATACAAAAGGACGTTACGGTCAGATTTAAGTTAAGCCAATTGTCATAGTTCCAAACTTACCAGTTTAATATATCAAACTTGATAATACCTAAATTTAGAAAGTTATATTTCTGTTAATAACATAGATCGGTATACCTTGTGATATATATATATATATATGTAATATATATATATATATATATATATATAGATATATATATATATATATATATATATATATATTTATATATTATATATATATATATACATAGATCGGTATACCTGTGATATATATAACTTAACTTAAATCTGACCGTAACGTCCTTTTGTATTTGTAATTACTGCATTTGTCGTAATTAAATATCACAATATCTTTTAAACAACAACAATCTCTGAGCTGACAATCTGTACTTACATTAGTCAAGGTCAAAGAGTTATCAGACTCTCTTTTAAATATCTTCATTTCTTTTGTACCTGATAACATCAGGTATAAATACCTGTAAGGAAATCTTATAGACTAAGGTGCAAATACTATTAACAATACTAAAACTTAAGTTTGTTAAATGTGACCAAAACAAATTCTCAAAACGGTCGCATTTTGTTAGTTAGACTTCTTCAAACAAGCTCAAATTGATATATATTTCGAAAGAGAAAGAGGTATCATACAAGAAAAAATGATAAATCTTAATGTATGCCAAATCTTTCTAAGAGTGCACACTGTAAACATAGCTTTTGTATCTTAGCTTTGGAGAAGTAGAGAATTCAAATGAACGTATCTGAGCGAAATAATACTTTGGTATGAAATAATCGGTATGTATCATTAAACACATTTGTATTGACATCTTATTAAAATTTTCAACTTCGGTATTGTTAACGAGATTTTTACTATCTACGGAACAAGGAATTATCAATTATCAAATATAAT